>JACXGI010009196.1:0-31119 GCA_016801175.1 Esox masquinongy
TGTCCATCCCCATACCCCTGAACCAGCCCTACTCCCTGTCTGTCCATCCCCATACCCCTGAACCAGCCCTACTCCCTGTCTGCCCATCTCCATACCCCTGAACTACCCCCCCCCCATTGTTTCACAATGAGTAAATTATCCTCACACTGTGTCATTTCCTCTGCTTAACAGCACCAAGCCATCTGAACTTCCTCAGTTATAATCTGATAACTGGTTTTATCTATTGCCAAATGCAAAACCTTGCCACTGTGGACCATCAAATGATCCTCATCATCATCTTTACGCTAGACATTTCGGGCTCCATACACTCCTGGATTGCCAACTGCCAGGCTGGTCGGTCCAACGACAGCGCTTGGAGAGCATCAGTGTCTGCACATAATGAACTCATTAGTGGCTCCCCCAGGGCTTGTTTCTAGGTCCACTCTTATTTACACCAAGTCTCTTGGTTCCATCACCTTGGATAATTCCAGAGGGGTCAGAGTAACACCACAATGTTTGTAGAATTTGTCCCTTCCGTAAGTAATATAGTAAAGATTTTGTAGATGCTGAGGTGGGGTGATCAAAGGGATACTACAGAATAGTCCTCTAAACCTGTTTAATGTAATAAGCTCCGGAAAACATTAAGAGACCACCAGTGCACCTTTTTCTTTCCTTTCCAAAAATGTTTTTCCGGAGCTGTATATATTACAGCTCTGTGTTACAGCTTGCCTATTCTTTTAAATCATGCTTAAAAACATCTTTATAAGATGGCCTTTACTAATGTTTTATTGTAATTTTATAGTATTTGGTTTATTTTTGCTGTATTTTATTATTTTATTGATGCTTATTATTTTTCTATTGCTTGATATTTTTGCTGTTTTGGGCTAGAGAAGCACTATACAAATGAAGTTATTATTATTATGTAGACTAATGTCTTATTATTTCTTATTTTTGTGTCAATTAGATATATTTTTTATCATATTCCAAAATACAGAGCTACACTAAACACATTGCAGAATACCCACCGGAATGATTAAACCTTTTGCTAAAGATAAGCAAAAAAGGGCTATAAAACTCTATTGTTTTCAATCAAATGCCATCTTTAAGCGAACAAGCTATTTGGACATCTTGCCAGAAAAAATCTCTTTCTTTCTGATTGATCATTGTACCTGCTTCCAATCACGTGTGGCAAAATGCAGGTGTTAACATAGAGGCTTGTTTGTTGTCATAGAGTTGGTGTCCAATTGTAATTATGGACATCTGATGACCCCAAGATTGTTTATTACTGCCCTAATAGTGGAGATGGGTATTTCCAGGTGTAGTTGTATTTTGTAGCCTTTGCATAACCTTTTGTCTTGTTTCATTTGTGTGTTCCCTGATCTGTATTTAGATTATTTTTGAGTAATTTGCTCTGTTACCAAGAGCAACATAGAGTGCACCACATTCCTCATCATGTTGATAGATGACTATGGGAGACTGGCATGTTTGTCACCTCATATACCTCCAACAAGAAGTCATAGTTGACATTTCTCTATTGTTTCGGTTTAAAGACAAGCTGTCTAACACAGGTCTTGGTGCCTAGACTTGTAGGAAAATGACTTTAAAAAGTACAGCTCCGGAAAAAATTAAGAGACCACGGCATACTGTATACCTTTTTCTGGGGAAAGAACCCCCATCCCCCCACCTACTAAGTCCCCTTGAATGTCAGACTGTCTGTTTCGACCTTGGCTTTTTCATATTCTCTCATGGTCTCTCCTACAGTATCAGTCCTATACTGTAGGATAGGGCACTGATACTTTTCCACCCCCTTCTGCCAGCCATGTGGCCCCGTATGACATCTCTGCGTGCCTGGCTGATATCACGGCCTGGATGTTGGTTCACCAGCAGAAATGCCATTCCAAGACCTCGGTATCAAAGTTGACTGCGCCACAGTGTCGCTATCCCGAACTGCCTAATAATGTTGACATGACCAAAAACAACAGTTTTGTTATCTGAAAACATGCATAATCCAGGAACTCGTTGTCTTCTGGTCAAAGTTTGCATCGACTATTAAGACCATTAAGCAGTGAGGGAAACAACCCCAGCTGTCTTCAGCCAATGCTCAGATTGTACATCCCAAGCTGAGCCTGTCTGCTATGTCTGGTCTTCACACTGTTCTTTTCCCCCAGTGCTGACTCTGCTGATAACAGTTTTACTGAGGAAGACAAGTGAAAGACCGAGCTATCTTAAGATAGCCGTAACTGTAAATTGCTCTGGATTAGAGCACCTTCTGAATTACAAAATGTGCTTATATTTTACCCAACATCGTAATCTGCTAATTATATACACAGTAGTAACGTTATTTGACCAAAAAGTTGTTATTGCACGTACAACATTGATTCGTAATTAATTGTAGCAAACTATCTTTGACCATTCACCTAAAAACAGAATTCTGAAAGGTTGACTTACCCAGTTTGCTTTCTTGTTCATTGATTAGAAAACATGCTTTAAAATTAAATAGGTTAGCATATTGCTTTCCCACACTATTACTAAGACATGAAAAGTGATTCCCACCTCCTGTATTGTTTGTCCTTTTAGTTGAGCAAGTTTCTGCTGTACAAAATACCAACGTGATTAGTTCTAAGTGGCTTGACTTTTCAGAACTGGTCCCAGGGATGATGGAGGACATATTGGGATGTCAGATAAAACTATAATTCCCATCTATGATTTGCACCTGTGGTCGAAATCAGCTCCCTCTTGATTAGGAACTTCCTACCCAATTAAATATTCCTGGAAAATGAATTTGCTTTGCGCATGTAAATCCTGTTTTAATTTGTCACAATGCAGCTAGTTGGTAGATGTTTTTTTTAAAAACCACTGCTGTCCAGTATAGTGATTCAGTCAATCAGCCTGGCTGTTGGGTGAACGCTTTATTTCTGTTGATAAAAATAGTTAGCACCCTCCCGCTCGGTCATAATGCATTCCTATGGAATCTGATCAATGTTAACAACACAGGTTAAATGTCAGGTTTCTAAAAGGTTCCACAGTGTATAGTACAATGTTATATACTTCATCATTGGAATCAGTGGATGAACAATTATATTACCTTTGGTTCTATAAATGGATTAAGCAGCATGATCTGTCCTTAAAAAAAATGAATGCAGGCTGTTAGTGGATGACAAAAAATCTCCTGTTTTCTTAGGTTGACAGTTAAATGAGCAGCATTTTTAAAAAATCTTTATCTAACCAGGTCTTAGTTACAATGACAGTGTTGCCATGGAGCCAAATAGAGAAGAGGCCAGTAACTATGCTATGCTCTAAACAAGCTGTATAGAAACTGACCTTACTTGGCTCCAAAGAAGCTAAATAGAAGCTGACCTTGTCCTTAGGTCAGGCTCTTCTTCCTTGAATCAACAGCTAATTATTTATGATGCAATACCCTAGAAAATGAGTCGTATCATAATAATCATATCCTCCTTCTCAACGGTACTTCCATGACTGAAAACACAGCTAAATAAAATTATCAGTCTTGTTCCTACTGATCTGATGTCACATACTGTTTAGAAAAGTATGTGAACAGACCGAGATCAGAGATCATATACGTACCAGGAGATGACACATAGCTATAATAATAGCTGTGGGTGTCTACTGTCAAACAACGAAGCTCACAGACGAAGCCGTAGGAGAAGGTATGCAGACTTATGCTCAGTGCTCTATTGAATAACCACAGTACAAATAGAAATGCAACGTCTGAGCTATTGTATCAGGGTCTTGAAGGTCTTCCAAATACAGTAGGCCTACCCTACAATCCTTCTGATATGTAACAAATGAAAGCAATTTTGATTCACCGTGACTTAACCTTTTTCTGTATTAATTTAAGAATGTTTCCCATTCCATTAGGTGTGGCGCTGTTTCAGTTGTTTTTGCGTAATTGTTGATGAGGAATGTTTGTCATGCTAGATGTGAGGCTAGCATCAAGCATGACAAGCCTAGCATGCCTTACAAGGGAAAACATGAGTACACTGATATATTTAATACATTAATTTCTCCATCAGTTCATTTGAATCCCGGTGTGCTTTCGCTGAAGCACAACTGCTCTTCCTGTGGTCTACCCAAAACTCTGATGCACTGACACACACACACACACAGACATTTTAAATACAACAATATCCAAACAACTCAACTGAAGAACGATATGTCTTGGACAATGTGTCGGACAGTTTGTGAAGAAGTGTGTGTTAGTGTGTGTGTGTGTGTGTGTGTTCATGAGGTTGTTTTATATTTTTAGCATCAACATATGTATCAGCATTGGGCCAACATCCCATTGAGAATCACCTGGCCCTGGACTGCAAAGAGGCCCCTGAGAATAACTCAGCTGCCACCACTCGATGAGGCACACCTGGCCCCAATCAGGCTTTGTCAGTGGGAGGAGAAAAGGACCCCAGAAGAGCAGCTCTGGGCAGAAGGAGGATAGAGCAGCAGTGAGATACTGGAATGCGTTTTCCTCAATGTAGCGCTTCCCCTGCGATGTGGGCGCTCTAGACGCTGCCAGGGCCCTGAACACGTGGACTGTGACTCCCTGTCTCTCTCTGTTACAGTGGTGAAGAATGCTGGAGACACAGAAATGGCCGTGTCTTTTGGGTTTCCCCTTTCCTGGTGTTCTGGGCTCAAAAACGTAGAGGGCTGTTTCTAGGTCCTGCTCGTGACCTGCCGTCTGGCAGGTGGAGGTCAACACGTGGCTGGGACGTGCCTGTGTGGTGGTGGTGGGGAGGTTGTAGAACCTCCGGCCTACTTCCCCCAGCTGTTCTAGAATGCACATTTCTACCTGAATGTTCATAACAAAGGGACTAGTGAACGCAGCTCACATTTTCCAATATTGTGCCAGTATAAACAATACAAGGCTGTATACAAGGCAGAGAAAGATTAAAATAAATGAATTAAGAAAACCTGCAACAAGCTGCTTTTAAACCCAAACCCACCTAAAAATGTTACAGCCTCGACAGGGATTACCCAGAGGATGTTCCATTTCTTGTGTAGATAAACAATGTCCCATCCTGTTGGTGTAATCCAATCAGATTACTTTTAAAATACCAGCCCTTGGGGAATAAATTCATTATCTGCAATATGTGTCTCACTGACGCACCCAAGTATTGATGGCCAAATAGAAGGGGATATTGATTTCATGACCAAACTGGAAAAGGACATTTACTGAAGTAAATGTGGTGAGATGACCAGCTTGTTTTTATGTGTTATAGCTAGTGGTAGTAACTGCATAATGGTAGTGACTAGACCAACACAATCTCACTAGAAAAAGACACAAATTCTTTCAACAACCCATAGTTGAAAAAGAAGGTAGGTCTGTATGCACATTTACATTATATGTTTTAGTCATTAACTTTAAAATGTTCAAAAACTGTGGTGAATCCAAATACTTCCCATTAAAGCCAATTGTTATGCACATTTAAAATGATTTGATGTTCTAAAGTGTAAATGGCATGAAAAACATGTATAAAAGCCCCTTCTACACTTGGCATTTTTGGCTTGAACTGTCAATGACTAGTTACACGGCAGCTTTTTCCCATTTAAGTCTATGACCAGCGAGCAATGGGAAGTATTAAGATGTGTTTAATTATACAACATGAAATTCAACACTTGTTACACAAGCGTGCCTAATAATAACTATTTAAGGACATTTACCTAAGAACATGTAGTTGTGGTACAGTATGCTTACTAGTCAATGCTCAAACCCCGTATCCCTCCCCAAGCTTTCTGCTACCTCTGGTCACTTTGCCATCTCACGCCTACAAGAGAACACCTCCTTCTCAGCCTAGTCAATCTCCTTCTCTATGCTGTCTATCTAAAATAACTCCACAAGCCAGTAGGGACTCCAAATGCTGTCTTTTATGTCAATGGAGCTCTAATTTAAAATGATTATCGATATCATCAACAATCTTTTCACTGGCTCTCACTTCTGAATTGGAGCAGTTTGTAACAAAGTTTGCTGTTTTTAGTATAAACTGTTACTGATGGCTGGTTGTTATGTCACAGTTGTTCCCCTTTAGGAAACCTAGAGCTTTGCGTTGTTTTGCAAGCACATCTTTCTGATTCAAAGGAGGTTGTATGAATTGCTTTGGAGGGCTTTATGTGTTTTCTCCATTCACAGAGCTGTGTCTCCAAACAGAAAAAGACTCAGGCTAAGACACTGCACTACCAACAAACTCCCTGCAGTCAACTGTCAAGGTCACTTAATCATGCCTTCATACCCCACCTGTACCTGGGAATGAGAATGTGTTTGGTCAACGTTGCACGTAACATAAGGGTAAAATGAACAAATACACGCAGAACCCCAAATCGATTGCTAATCCAGAAACAGGAGGACGGCGGATCTTCGAATTTACATCGAGCTCATTCCTTTTTCCTTGCTGTGCGTAATATGCACCTCCTATCCAGTCGTTAGAGTGGTCGAATACAGAATGACTCCTCTGGTTCTGATTAACCATAGATTTATTAAATACAATAGGTGATCACATCATGGGTAGTTATATTCACAAGGGAAAAAACACACCAGGGCAGCACATATTTTTGAGCCTGTGTGAATTTTTTTTTTTTTTTTTTTCAAACAAATGCGGTCATGGCTGTTTCACTTTATATAACAACATAATCCAACATGTCAAACTGGTTTTGTTTTATGTGTTCACTTCCAACGGTTCGACCATTTCTCCTATGAGTAACACTTCAGATATCACTTGAGGTTTCGCTTCTACGAGGGTGTGAGTTTGTGTCATATTCAACCATCCAGCTTTGTTGCTGAGGGCATTTTGTTTTTGTCAGATGTACAGTTGTGCTCAAAAGTTTGGTCTTTGGTCATCTTGCATGAACCACACGTTTGAGATCTCTCCAGAGTGGCTTGATGATATTGTGGTCAGGAGACAGTGATGGCCACACCAGAACCTTCACCTTTTTCTGCTGTAACCACTGGAGGGTTAACTTGGCCTTGTGCTTAGGGTCATTGTCGTGCTGGAAAGTCCAAGCGCGTCCCAGCTTTCGTGCAGAAGAATGCAAATTGTCTGCCAGTATTTTCTGATAACATGCTGCATACATCTTGCCATCAATTTTCACAAGAATTCCCTTTAGAGCTCACACACCCCCAAAACATCAGTGAGCCACCACCATGCTTCACAGTGGGGATGGTATTCTGTTCACTATAAGCCTTGTTGACCCCTCTCCAAACATAGCGCTTATGGTTGTGACCATAAAGCTCTATTTTGTTCTCATCACTCCAAACTACAGTGTGCCAGAAGCTGTGAGGCATGTCAAGATGTTATCGGGCATATTCTAACTGGGATTTTTTATAGTATTGGCGCAGTAAAGGCTTCTTTCTGGCAACTCGACCATGCAGCTCATTTTTGTTCAAGTATTGTCGTATTGTGCTTCTTGAAACAACCACACCGTCTTTTTCCAGAGCAGCATGAATTTCTCCTGAGGCTACCTGTGGGTTTTTCTTTGTATCCCGAACAATTCTTCTGGCAGTTTTGGCTGAAATCTTTCTTGGTCTACCTGTCCTTGGCTTTACATCAAGAGATCCCTGAATTTTCCACTTCTTAATAAGTGATTGAACAGTACTGACTGGCATTTGCAAGGCTTTTGATATCTTTTTATATCCTTTTCCATCTTTATAAAGTTCCTTTACCTTGTTACGCAGGTCTTTTGACAGTTCTTTTCTGCTCACCATGGCTCAGTATCTAGCTTGCTCAGTGCATTCACGTGAGAGCTAGCAAACTCATTGACTATTTTATACACAGAGACTAATTGCAATTTAAAAAGCCACAGGTGTGGGAAATTCACCTTTAGTTGGCATTTTCACCTGTGTGTGTCACCTTGTGTGTCTGTAACAAGGCCAAACATTCAAGGGTATGTAAACTTTTGATCAGGGCCATTTGGGTGATTTCTGTTATCATCATGATTTAAAAAGGAGCCAAACAACTATGTGATAATAAATGGCTTCATATGATCACTATCCTTAAATAAAAGTTTTTTTTGCATGATCAGTAATATTTTCAAAATCAATGCCAAAATTTCACAATTTCTGCCAGGGTATGCAAACTTATGATCACAGCTGTTGTTCTCCCCCGCTGAGCCAGGGCTCCTGAGTCTGAAGGGTACTGAGGGTAGGAGGATATAAAACAATGGCAGACTCAAGAGTCAACTCTGAGCTCCACTACTATGAAAACAAAAATTAGGACACCCCTGGACTATCCCCGGAACTCACAATCTCCCTGGAACGTAAGGACATTGTGTCATGATAAACGTAAGGATGTTGTGTCATGGTAAAAGTAAGGACATTGTGTCATGGTAAACTGCGTGTCTTGATGTCCCTTTTTAATGCGTACACTGGGATGTCTTGAAGCCCAAGATGTGGAGGATGGGAAAACAATAACTGTAGAAATATAAATGTTCCGATGAGATCTGGTCACATTTCAACAGCAATTTAATTGTTTCTACAAAGGCATAATTTATTTAAATTTACTGTTATTTAATTAGTCAAGCCAATTAAGAACCACTTTATATGTAGTGCAACAACCTGGGGGAGGAATAGGAATTACAGTTAACTGTTTTATATAATTTTCACCTTGGTGGTTGGGAGATTAGAACCAGGGACATTAGTCAGATTAGAACTTTTCGGACATTATTCAGATTCCCTAACCACTATAGGCCACCGCAAGAGCTGTGTATTCTGTGTCACTGTCTGACACCAGACGATCTTGTGTTGGGGAACGTCTGTACGCTTGTTGAGATTGGCCCATCTGATCCTCGGGTTTGCTGTTGTGGTGTCAAGCATAGCTCTACCTTAACAGCGGTGCCCTTGTGTCTGATTGATGGGTAACACAGAGCTGCTGGTGAGCAGGGAATGTAAATAACATCCTTCTTCCCATAATGCACCACCAGTAGGTGACCTAAGGTCTCAGAGGAAGCGTAGCAGGTAGGCAATGCAAAGCAGGTGACATTAGGTCATGGGATAATGACATCAATCTTCAGGCACTCCTGAGGCTTTTGGCAGTCAGGTTGACACATGTAGATCCAAATCTTTATACAGTGGCATTTATAGTTACTTCCTACAACTACTGCACACTAGTTAGTATCGCTAATCTTGCAAAGCTGAGTGGCTGCACACAGCCATTGAAATGGTTAACCAAGTTTCAGAGTCTTATCTTGGTTACCTGTTATTAAGTTTACAGAATTATAAAACCCTGGTTGTCTCTGCATACCTTTATTGGAGTGAGCATTGTGGTTATCTGAGTAGTAATCATTGTGGTTATTGTAACAGGGAAAAGCGGAGCATGGACACAGAGACAGCAGGGGCGAAAATCTGAGATCTACTTTGGAGGGAACAATTACATGAAATTTTCTCAAGAGCAATTCCTGAGGGGGACACCAAAAGTAGTGCTCTAATACTGTTTTAGTTTGCGCCATCGGTTTGCCCACTACTGTAGCTCTGTAAATTCAACTGCAAATTGTGTGTGTGAATCCTACCATCATAAAACAAACTGACTGGATTAGCCTCGCGTTAGCTACATGCATTGAGTGCCTTTCAGACGGTGGACACGAACACTGTCACCTTGCCAGCCAAGGAACACTACATACATTGCTTTGCAAGCTTCTTTTGCTGACTCAGAATCAAACTGCTGCCAACGCTGGTTGATTTTACTGTAGCTAACAGTGTGATCTGTAATTGAAGACTGGCGACGGTTATGAATGTGTCTTATTGTATTGAGAGGTAGAAGTAAAGAAATGACTAAAATATCCTTTGTTTGAACTATTTAATGAAAGTCAACCACCAAAGATAGACTGTCAGATTCCCACCCACACACTGTACCTGTATGATGTGCCACCGCTGAGGGCTGAGAGGGACAGTGTGTCAAACCATTGTGAGGCAATTTTTTTAAACTTAGAAACCTGCTGTTAAGTGTCTATTATCAGCACAAGTGCTTTCATTGGATGTTATTAATATTATTGAAATTACGTAGTTACGTTTAGAGTGATATATTGGGGGGGACAAATCGTAGTTTTCCCTGGATGGCGGGGGGGGGGGGGGGGGGGGGGGTCATGTCTCCCCCCGATATTTCCACCTATGAGAGACAGGTGGAGTGTTTAAGCCCGGGGACGTTTCATTAAAAAACGATAACTGAATTGGCAGACAACAGGAAAACATAAACCCAGGAGGCTTCATCCTTCTTTGGTAGCTCACCTGTGGGCCCTGGGCATGAGTGTCCACAGTACTTCACATCATAGTCTATTAAACACTGGTGCTGGTGTCCTTGGTGTGGGCCCTCCACTGCAGGGACACCAGGGTGAAGTGCCATGAGCCAGTGGCGCAGCTTGGCGACAGCCCAGGGGATTTTGAGTTCTTTTGTGTCCGCGGCTGCATACCCGCTCTCTGCCGGATTGAATATCTTGCTGGTGCCTGGATCCTCTCTAGGTTTCTCCTTCATTTTTTTACATTTCGGTCCCTCTTAGGGAGTTTTTCCTAGCCACTGTGCTTCAACATTGTTGTTGCTTGCTCCTGGGGGTTTCAGGCTGGGTGTTTTGTAAGAGCACTTTGTGCTCTTACATCTGCTGATGTAAAAAGGGCTTTATAAATAAATTTGATTTATTGATTGATGAATAAGATTAGATGCTCCACCCCATCCAAATGAAAATGTAATGGCTGGTCACAATCCAGGGCTTAAGGACAGTGGCCTTTTGGTGGAGTCCCAGAGTAGTGGAATGCATTCTCTCTTTCCGGAGACCACTCAACTTTCTCTGGTTTACCTTTTTTTAGGGCATCCAACAGGGGAGAAGCAACGAATAATGGGGCACAAACTGGCAATAGTGGCCGGCCAACCTCAAATGGCACGCAGCTGAGTATCCGTGAACCAGGTAACATGCTTCTGCTAGTCCCAGGTAACACATTTTGTTGTTGGCGCCAAGGCTGTCTCGCCGGAGCTCCTCCAAGACCTTGAAGAGGCAGTCTTGGTGTTCTGCCCAGCAGTATGTGTGGATGACAACCCTTGCCAGTACCCCTTGATCAGGTCGAGGGTTTAGATAAACCGGGCCCTGCCAAGCCGCTTTTCAAATTCTCCCCCGGGTCATTGGGTAGCTTTCAAACTTCACACATCTTCACACACAAACTTCACACATCATTCAGCCTCCAGAAGTCATTGTAGAACTGGAGATAAAAGCCAAGTTCCGGGCATCACCACCCATACGCTGGACCAGGGACTATGGAACTCCTCAATAGCGTTCTTTCATGTTATCTCCTCTTCGGTGGCTTTCTGCTGTGCTTCTGGGATCCTGTCAGGGTGCTGGCGGAAGATAACCGCTGTCTTTGTGCCAAGGTGGTGTTGGACGATGTTTGTCCGGCCAGTGGTTGAAAAGAACACATCCGAGAACTTGGACACCAGCTCCTGATCCTCCCACCGTTGATTGGAGCCCCGGTTCTCTCCCATGCAGAGGCCTGGGAATCTCATGCACAGCAACAAGCCCGTACAGGATCACCAGGTGCCAGTTGCGGCCTTCGCCCGCCGTCACACGCCGTCAACCCCCACCCGCCACCACAGCATCCTCTTGAGGGTCTCCCCACCAGACTGTCCAGCCGCAGACGGAGGTACGGCCGTGTAGGAGCTGGAGCAGCCTCATCAGCCAGGAAACAAAAGGGGCGAACACGTCTTTGGGGATTCCCGCACTGAACGCTAAACAGTAGTAACAGCTCCTTTGCGATTACCGGTGGCCTTTGCCAGGATGATGGCATCCGGGTATCTGGTGGCCTCGTTCATGACCGTTAGGATGTATCGGCCCCGCTTGGCAGGCTCCCAGCCCTCCCTCTCCGCCGCCAGCTTAAAGGCGTGGCGGTACTCCTCCAACGTCATCACAGGGAGTGAGGTCAGTGAGCAGGAGGGCGGCAATGTAATGATAGTCTCTGGGTTGGGGTCAGGAGAGGGAGGTACTGGAGCCTGTAATAAGCTCTCCCGCTGTGCATCCAGTTTCTGGTGGATGTCCGCGAGTGATGCATCCAGCTGGGAGATCAACTGGTTTTGTAGGATGGCCACCTGCGTCAACTGGCGGAAGGCTTCCTCCATTCTCGACATAGTTCCTCACAATGCAACACTGACCGAAGACACAAAAACGAGACATCCACAGCACAGCAGAACTCATGCTCCTTGGTCCCTCGTCACAGCTCTGCGTCCACCCTGCACCAGTGTAACAGGGGAAAGCAGAGCATGGACACAGAGACAGATTTAAGCTTGGGGATGTTTTATTACCAAATGGGAACTGAATTGGCAAACAGAAGGAAAACAATAACTCAGGTGGCTTAATCCGTCTTCAGTCTGTTAAATGAGCAGCAGGTGCAGAAGGTTGGATCAGGCCCTCCCAGCAGCCTCGAGAAAGTTCTGGTATCTTTTTGCTTTTTTCCAGTGCGCACTCTTCATGGTCCTGTGCTGTGCTCTCTTTCTACAATGGCGAGATGCTGACAGGACAGGCATGCTGCAGTAAGCAAAAAAGAAAACAAACTGTGCTTTAAATGCAGGGATGTTCTGGTGACTCACTATAATTATTATTTTTATATTTCTTGCACAAATATTTTGAATTCAGTTTAGAGGGGTGCACTGAACCTTTCAAAAAAACATTGATAATACCGTGCCATCTCCATAGGATGAGATCAATAATAATTAAAATCTAAATAGTATGTAGTACAATTAATGGCTTACACAGCATGCGGTATAAAGACAGCTGGCAAACCAAACCTAAGACTTGACCTTTATCATTACAGTGCGAAAAAATACCAAACTGCTACATATAACTGTAATGAGCGTTGTTTACGTGCTTCCAGCACTAAATGCCCTTTGGAGCGGTCGTCAACTCTAGATGTCTTTATCCGCATTTAGTGTTTGAATCAATGGCTCACAGGCAACAGAATATTCTTCCTATCATAGTCCTTTGGGGATCCAGTTACTGTAGAACGACAAAACAATATTGTTTCTGTAAAGTAGGGCAGGGTATAAACCAGGCCCTCTGAGGACTGGCCTAGGCTGCAGGGTTGGAAATACCGAACCACCACAAGGCAGCCTGCTCGAGCAGGATAGATTCTGTCCTAACTGGCTTTCCATCTAACCACCATGAACCACACATTGGTACTCTATATAGGTTTTTTTTTAATGAAAAACAGTTGGATGTTTTGGGTCTTTATTGTTTATGACTGCACATAAATAGTAAAACATGCAACAGCATCGTACTTGTTCTGAAAATAACTAATTAACTGTAATAAATTAGTGTGTTGAAGACGGTAAATAACTGTCTTCCACACATCTCACTGGACAAATGCAAGAATTAAAAATGATGTTTCTTATTGGATAAAAAGATAGGGGTGACTGACGGAACAGTAGGCCGTAACGGGAAGAACGAGGAGTGCTATTTTAAATATAGTAGGAATCCACTTATTTCAACAAGTACTTCTCCGAATGAATGAACGCATTCAGATTTACAGTATGATACATAATGAATGAACACATTCAGATTTACAGTATGATACATAATGAATGAACACATTCGGATTTACAGTATGATACATAAGGGACGCGTTTTGAGAAAGTGGAGCCCTCCTGGAGTCTCACTCAAGTGTTTTTACCCTCATCGCAATCCCAGGCTACTGTAAATGTATTCCACCAGACACTTAACACAATCCCAGGCTACTGTAGATGTATTCCACCAGACACTTAACACAATTCCTCTGAACAGCCCTTGGCTTAAAGAAGGAAGTCCATCCTAGTCAAGTTTTCTGGCCTAAATAGCATCATCACAAGACCCAACCTGTCTGCTTGTCTCATTTGTAAATGATCGGATGTTCACGTGCGTGTTAAGTCCCCCCAGAGTCCATCATCCTCATGATCTTTCCCCATGTTGTGGGAAGATGAGAGAAAGCCACGATGGTTTCTCAGCAAATTGAAAGTGATACGTTGTCTTGGATGATTATGGCGACTTTCCTCATTCACATGCAGACTGGCTCTATGCAAGTCAAAGTTTAGACACCAGCCGAACTCAACAGGCAGCCCGTGAGCTGGATCTGGCACCACAGGTTCTAACTTTCCAAAAGATTTTATTGTGGTATTTGCTGGAATTTGCCTCCTTGTATCTGAACACATTTAAAATATGCATATTTTGGTAGAATTAAGTTTGTGGCGGTAATGAAGACGATATGGACAATATCCATCAAGCACTCGCCAAGTGGGAAATAAGTGTGAGTGGATTTCTCATATTGTGTTTAAGTAGCCCAGGGCCAGTTTTATATCCTTGTCAAGAGAAACCTTTATCAAACTATGTTTGTCTATTGGCAGGCCAACAGCACTGGTCACTATGCAACGCTGACTCATACCTGAGCTCTGTTCATCCACTCTCAGCCACCCACCATGGAATCCTACAAAAACACCTGATCAGAACGGCTTGACCTTGGCTCTCCGAATGTCAGAGGAAAATATCTTAATGCACCCACATTCTCCTACCCACTGCGACAGAGCTGAACAAAAACAATGTCAGCTCCACCGGACAAAACATGTCAAGGGAACAATAGAGAAATTTATAGTTTTCAAGAAACTATGTCTGAAAATTAAAAATGTTTTCCCCTCAATAAGTTATATCTTTTGTTAAGCTGCAGTTGCTCATTGCAGACAGTCATGCACTGCTTTAAACCTTTGTATCTGGAGGAAGAGGGATCTATTTGTTAATTTCATGAGAAAATTATGACTGTAATCACACATTTTTTCTTGTCTTGTTAGGAAGGGCACATATTGGACAGTTTACGAAAAGAATAGTGCATGGCTGACCAAACCTGTCAGAGATGCAAGGGAAACTCCATTATAAATTTGTCTTTCGTTCTTTGTAAAAAGTTTCAAAACACTAATATCAATAATACATTAGAATTTCCTTCTGTTGATTGTCTGCTGAAAAAGTGAAAATAAGGCCAGTAAAAATGGGCCAGTAAAAACAGGTTAAATTCAAGTTCAATGTATTTTAAATGGGAATTAAAAAGATGTGCACACATGTGATTACACATGAGAATGTTGACTTGACTTAAGAAATATGTATACTTTTAAAGGACATTATTAATCCTCCATAGAAAACCTATTGAAATCATAAAAAAAACTAGAATAGACGTGACCATTTAATTTGGCATTTGTGGGTGGTTGGCATTACTACCAAAAAAATCCTCTGCCATTTTTGTGGTAGTAATAGGAAGGTTCACTCTTGAAAATGATTCTGTCCTGACTCTAAACCATTTATTAATCAATGAAAATCATATAATCTTATTATTCTGTGTGTGCTTTCTCCTGTGGATAGTTTTAGAATTTACTTTTTGGAAAGCAAAGCAAACACATGCTTGGAAAAAGTTATTATCTTGGCAATGAGGGCTTTAAAAATACTTTAAAGTTAAAAAGGTCAACTAAATTGAATATTCATGGATAAATCTGCAAAACTGTAAATGGTAAATTATTTAAATGACACCCACCTTGTATTTAAGAGCAAGTTGTCTCTAAACCCATGGCGGGCACAGCACAAAAATGTCCAAAAACTTTAAGGAGCTAAAACATATGTTTTAAAAGAATCTGTGTTTATGTGTTTTAAAATTATTTACATTGAAGGTAAACAATTCATTCTACAATGCCTACAGATTATATAGTCATCACTATAATTACCTTCTCTCAAACATATTTATTTAGTTGCAAAATCAAAACAATCTAAACAATTATAAATATGGATAAAAGTGTTCAAAAATGTAAAAGTGTAAAACATTTTTAACAAAATAAAAATGTTGGGAGCCAATATGGTCCATCAACCTATATTATCTGTATTGTTGAGGTTATTGTAAAGAAAATCTATATTTCTTGTCATTTTTGGTTGAAAAGATAAAAGCTCAGTGGTGAAACAGGGGCAACAACATTTTTATAGAATTTCCTGACATATTTTTGTAATAGGGTGCCTTCTCTGTTCTATCTATAAATCACATTTACATGAAAAACAATTACGCACAATCCAAACAAAATTAAAATGTCAATGGCTACAAATGTTTATTACTAATCTTTTACAAGACAACCAGGCAAATCTTGGTTTGCACCCCTTCATGCTGAGCTCCTCCATTGCTGCATTTCACCACCCTAAATGTCTCAGCACATTTGTCCATTTTGAAGTTTATTCTTAATCAGATACAGGGGAAGAGACTGGCTGACGAGTTCAAGTGCCATAAATCATGCTGTATTAATAGCAACTCTCAGACACACTGTGAGGCCACCGTGCAACCGAGTGTCTTGATTATTTGGGTCAGTGAAGTTCCAGACATTTTTGAAAGAGAGGAACACACTCCCTCTTAAACAGATGGCATCTTACTCCTGCTGCTGCCCGGAAGGTTACAAATGTAAACAGGCCGCATTTAGGTTTGGGCTGAGGAGCAGATTAGCCAGGGCAGTTCTGAATATCACTGCTTTTATTTGTATTTCACAGTAATCTTAATGAGAACCTTTAAGTGACCCATCACAGAGTCACATAACCCATGGTGTTACTCAGCACACAATGGCACACAACATGACCAGGAGGACCTTTCACTGTAACAGTGATGCATAATTGAGTGTTTCTTTATGTTATTTGCTAAAAGTGGTTAGAATTGACAAGATGGGTGGCGGTTAGTCCCATCAATTAATTGACATTTACATTTTAGTCATTTAGCAGATGCTCTTATCCAGAGCAACTTACAGTAAATGTATACATTTTAAAAGAGGTAGATGAAACAACCACACAGAAGTGCATTGTAATCAATAAATTGGTCATTGGCAGTGGTCAGTGCTGGAAAGAAGATCACACAAATGATAAACATAAAAAGTTAACCAAGGACAATAGATAGAGGTGGTGGCAGTGAAACTATTTTAAGTAGTCCATGAAAAAGTGAGTTTTCAGGTGTTTTTTGAGGATAGCTAGAGACTTTGCCTTCCTAGACTGGAAGTTGGAAGTTGGTTCCACATTGAAGTGCCAGAACAGAGAAGAGTTTTGACTGCGTGGATTGGGAACTGCCCTGAAGGTTGAACACCAGGCAAGTCGCAGCCGTCTGAATGAGTTGTAGGGGCTTGGTTGCACATGTCGGGACCCTCCCCAAGAGTGAGGTGAGCAGTTACAGTTCAATCAATCAATCACATTTATTTATAAAGCCCTTTTTACATCAGCAGTTGTCACAAAGTGCTTTTACAAAACACCCGGCCTTAAACCCCAAGGAGCAAACAACAGTATTGTTGAATTTCAGTGGCTAGGAAAAACTCCCTAAGAAGGCCAAAATTTAGAAAGAAACCTAGAGAGGACCCAGGCTCTGAGGGGTGACCAGTCCTCTTCTGGCTGTGCCGGGTGAACATACAGTATTAAGAGTACAAATTGTAATAATTAATAAATGCATGTGGGCTGAGTCCAGAGTCTATTTAAACTTAGTCCAGGTCGGAAGCATGACAGTTGTGCTCATAAGTTTGCATACCCTGGCAGAAATTGTGAAATTTTGGCATTGATTTTGAAAATATGACTGATCATGCAAAGTATTGTCTTTTATTTAAGGATAGTGATCATTTGAAGCCATTTATTATCACATAGTTGTTTGGCTCCTTTTTAAATCGTAATGATAACAGAAATCACCCAAATGGCCCTGATCAAAAGTTTACATACCCTTGAATGTTTGGCCTTATTACAGACACACAAGGTGACACACAGGTGAAAATGACAATTAAAAGGTGAATTTTCCACACCTGTGGTTTTTTAAATTGCAATTAGTGTCTGTGTATAAATAGTCAATGAGTTTGTTAGCTCTTACGTGGATGCACTGAGCAGGCTAGATACTGAGTCAAGGGGAGCAAAAAAAACTGTCAAAAGACCTGCGTAACAAAGTAAAGGAACTATATAAAGATGGAAAATTATATAAAAAGATATCAAAAGCCTTGCAAATGCCAGTCAGTACTGTTCAATCATTTATTAAGAAGTGGAAAATTCAGGGATCTCTTGATACCAAGCCAAGGACAGGTAGACCAAGAAAGATTTCAGCCAAAACTGCCAGAAGAATTGTTCGGGATACAAAGAAAAACCCACAGGTAACCTCAGGAGAAATACAGGCTGCTCTGGAAAAAGACAGTATGGTTGTTTCAAGGAACACAATACGACGATGTCATTGATGCTAAAGGGGGCAATACACAGTATTAGGAACTAAGGGTATGCAGACTTTTGAACAGGGGTCAGTTCATTTTTTTCTTTGTTGCCATGTTTTGTTTTTGACTGTGCCATTCTGTTATGACCTACAGTTGAATGTGAATCCCATAAGAAATAAAAGACGTGTTCTGCCTGCTCACTCATGTTTTCTTTACAAATGGTACACATATTACCAATTTTCCAAGGGCATGCAAACTTTTGAGCACAACTGTATCTAGACATGTGATGACAAGTGCCTGGACAAGTATCTGTGCCGCTTCCTGTGTGAGGTAAAATCATACTTAACAAATGTTGTAGAGCACGAACCTGCAGGAGCGAGTCACTGCCTTGATGTTAGCAGAGAACAGCAGCGTGTCGTAGTAGAGGGTCATGCTAATGTTCTTTCAACTCCAGAGGAAGGACACTGTGCTGCTGTCAACCATGCAGACCGCGGGAGTGGACCGGCCTTCCTGCAAAAAAAGAGCAGCTCAGTCGGGTCAAGGTTAAGCTTGAGGTGGTGGTCCGACATTTCATGGATGCATGCAGAGATGCGTGAAGTCGCTTGGGTGTCGGAAGGGAGGAAAGAGGGAAAAAAAGCTCTGAGTCATCTGCATCGCAATGATAGGCAAGACCTTGTATGACAGAGCCAAATGACTTGGTGTATAGAAAGAAGAGGAAGAGGGCCAAGAACTGAGCCTTGGGGAACACCAGTAGTAAGAGGTGTTGCGACAGACTTTCCACATCACCTGGTAGGAGCGGTCTGCCAGGTCGAAAGCAACTTTAAAATTGTATGAATGTATGCTTGTTATGTTTAGGTTACAACAGAATATCTGTTCATCCGTACACAGGATGTCACGCTCAGTCAAAGCATGACAGTAATTAGCCAATGGGCTTACAGTTCTGTGTTGTGTATTCTGGACTGCGATGTCTATGAAGTAAGATCGAGTCTGTAACATCATGAACAATAGACTATCGAATGCTGTAATACATCATTTAATTACTCTCTCCCTTAATGACCGGGTACACAATCATTATTTCACCACTATACGAACGGCTGAATTTCTTACACAATCCAAAAGTGAGCAGAGCCTGAGATGCACAAAATAGAGAGTATGAATGCTATGGACCACAGTGTTGGCAGCTGATAGATCAAAGAGGATGAGAACATAGGAGGGAGAGTTAGCCTGGGCAGTGCAAAGAGATTCTGTCACGCAGAAGAGAGCAGTCTTGGTGGAGTGGCCCATTTTGAATCCTGACTGGTTAGGGGATTGTTCGGACAGAACAATCTCCTCGACAATCTTCTCCATCTTGTCCCAAATGGTGTGACTACCGTTATTGTTTGTTAATTGCGGAGGGGCCCATTCTGGCTGGACCGTTAACGAGCAGAGTGTTCCATTATCTGCTTCAGAACAGTGTGATTATTCCCCTCCGTTGCCCCAGGGGGTGCCCATGCTCCTGCCTCTCTCAAGCCATTGCTCCCTCTTAATGAGCCATCCACATGCTCATGACACATCCGCCAGCCCCTAATCAAATGGTTTGCATGGAGCCCTGTGTCTGCCTCGTAGCCGCTCTCCTACACCCCAACCTGACTCCCTGATGCACCACCCGCCCGACTCGGCTGTGAAACAACAGCTGTAGAAACCCATGCTTTGTAACAGACCCCCTTTGCAATATAGGTGTATACTAAATGTGGGTCCAGAAAAGCCTTTCAGGACTGCACACAGTGTTTCAAGTTGAGGTGTAATGAAAAATTATGAATACTTTATTTTGATTGACATACTTCATGGCTATCATTCACCTTGGAGCCTGTTGAACCAAAAACTGTATAGTAATACTTTTACCCAGAAGCATGGCACCCTGAATCCACACGGCTAGCTTTCCTCTGAAAGCAGGGATGGTCTTAGATGTTCCTTAGATGGGAGACCCAATGTTTTCCGGGACGTGTTTTAGTATTACCAATAAGAGGTACCATTTCACCTGGTAAATGAATTTCAATTCTCCAGGGACTTTGCTCTGTGTAGGGTGCTATCTTTCAGATGAGACGTCTGTGTCCTGGTTAAAGTCCTAATCTAGCCTTCATAACATGGCCACCAAATCATCTTCGGTACTTTCAATCTCCAGCACCTATTACCCAGGTTGTATCTGATGTGTAGAATGTGTTCTCAGTCAACGTAATACTTTTTTTGCATGATATTGTCTTGAGATTGAAAAAATCTTTGGATTAGATTCAGAGATCACAAAATTTTTGTCCTGATTACATTTGAATCAGGACAACATTTTAACATCCCACCATATGCAGAGTAACGTCCCCTTCACTGTGCTGGGGCATTACAATCTGATCTTCAGACCAGAAGGAAGAGTGCACCGCTGCTGAGTGTCAAAGGAAAGCCAGCGGTGGGATGTTGGATGACACGCTGCTGGTCTGTGGGTGGAACTGTATCACCATACAGACTGGGGTTTGACAGTAAGTGTTGGTGGATGTGCTGAGACCGCTCCGCAATTGAAATGAGTCACACAGGAACATGTTTCCAAGATTAATCATCCACAAGCTTTCAATATTATAAATGGTTTGCGTTAGTTAACCTGCACTGACTACGCACCATTTATGAGCACTTTATAAATGAATTAACCATTGTTACTATGTCATCATATTAGGGCTTTTTGAGCTTTGGATGGTTCCAAGTAGGCGGGGATGGAAAATGTTTTTCTATCTCTAACTGTTCTGGCAGTTATCATGTAGAAACTTCATTGGGAGGAACAATGTTTGCCATGCCTTTTACATTTGGATTTAGCTACTATATACAGACATACTTGAGCTGCTTTTAAGAAGAAAATATTTTCAAAAACAAACAACATTTTGATGCCTTAATAGTCCTTTTAGTACATGGATTTCTTTCTTCAGATTAATTTATTCAGGATACACAAATATATCATTAAATTCTCAAAAGTACCCTTTTCAATTAAGATGATTTTTTTTTACATCAAATCACAATAAATATAATTTCAATTGTGGGCACTTTACTAAAGTTATGACATTTTATGAGCAGCACCATCACAGTAAACATGAAAACATATCCAAAGCAAAACACTGTCTGCTGGTGTTCTGTATGAATCCATTTGCTGAATGTACAATACTAAATGAGAACTTTGATTGGTTAGTCACAAACAATATCAGTTTCTAAGTGCAAAATGGGTCATTAAAAAATCAGGACAGAAATAGAGGCATCCTACTTGGGACACAACCCTCTTTTACAGTATATGGGTGAAATTAGTTCTGCTTATTGCCCCTGGCTCACAGATCTGGTGCTCCACTGAGCAAGGCATTTGGCTAAATCCCAAATTAACCACTTCCCCTATGACATGTGTATAAGTGTCTCAAAGGTGAGGGTTAGGGTTAGTCTGGTAAAAGGCAAGTAATATGCAAAAATACAATGTAAACACACCCCTGTTTCTAAAAATGCAATGCAATGATGCATGGTGCATATCATTTAAACCCTATATTCAATAGAAAATAGTACAAAGACAAAATATCAAACGTTGAAACTGAAACATTGTATTGTTTCTTGAAAAATATATGCCCACTTTGAATTTGATGCCAGCAACAGGTCTCAAAAAAGTTGGGACAGAGGCAACAAAGACTGGAAAAGTTGTGTAATGCTAAAAAACTAAACCTGGTGGAATATCACACAACTAATTAGGTCAATTGGCAACAGGTCAGTAAAATTATTGGGTATCAAAAGATCATTCCAGAGAGGATGGGGAGGAGTTCACCACTCTGTGAAAGACTGTGCAGGCAAATAGTGCAACAATTTAAGAACATAAAATTGCAAAGAGTTTGGGGATCTCATCGTCTATGGTACATACAGTAATATCATTAAAAGACTCACAGAATATCTGTATGCAAGGGACAAGGGCGAAAAACAATATTTGGCTGTGATCTTCTGGCCCTCAGGCAGCACTGCATTCAAAACAGACACGATTCTGTAGTGGACATCATTTTTATGGGCTCAGGAACACTTCCAAAAACCAACGTCTGTGAACACAGTATGTCGCTTCATCCACAAATGCAAGTTTAAAATCTAACATGCAAAGAAGAAACAATATATAAACAAGATCCAGAAACGCTGCCACCTTCTCTGGGCCCAAGCTCATTTAAGATGGACTGAGGCGAAGTGGAAAACTGTCCTGTGGTCTGACAAGTCAAAATTTGAAATTCTTTTTGGGAATCATGGACGCCGCGTCCTCCGGACTAAAGAGGAGAGGGACCATCCAGCTTATGAGTGTATTGTTCAAAAGCCAACATACTTGATGGTATGGGGGTACATGAGTGCACATGGCATGGGTGACTTGCACATCTGTGAAGGCACCGTTAATGCTGAACAATGTATATAGGATTTGGAGCAACATATGCTGCCATCCAGACAATGTCCTTTTCAGGGAAGGCCTTGCTTATTTCAGCAACACAATGCCAAATCATATTCTGCATGTATCCCAACAGCATGGCTTCGTAGTAAAAGAATCAGAGTGCTAAACTGTTTTGTCTGCAGTCCAGACCTGCCCGCGTTGAAAACATTTGGCGCATTATGAAAAAAAATACGATAAAGGAGACCCCAAACTGTTAAGGAGCTGCAATCCTATATAAAGCAAAAGAATGGGAATACATTTCACTTTCAAAACTAAAGCAATTGGTCTCCTCAGTTCCGAAACACTAACAGAGTATTGTTAAAAGAAGAGGTGATGCAACTCACTGGTAAACATGCCCCTGTCCCAACCTTTTTGAAACGTGTTGCTAGCATCATATTCAAAATGGGCATGTATTTTTCTAAAAACAATAACCTTTCTCAGTTTCAACATTTGATATGTTATCTTTGTGTTATTTTCAATGAAATTTAGGGATAAATGATTTGCGCATCTTTGCATTCTGATATTTTTGAATCTTACGCTGTGTCCCAACTTTTTTGGAAACAAGGTTGTAGTAAAAAAGTGAAATAACATTGTTTACTTAATGCAGATTTTTTTTTTACATTTTGATCAATACAATTTTTTCTCTATTAATTTAAATTCAAAACTGAAAATGATCTCATGTAAAATTACTTTTGCATTTGGACTCTTCACACTGCAGGATAATTTTATATATATATATATATACATACATATAATTTTATATATATATATATATATATATATATATATATATATATACATATATATATAATTATATACATATATTAAGCAAATTGTCCAAACAGCAAGTTACAAGTGACCAAATCGAAATTGTTCATTTAAATCATTTGCTGACATGACTCAGCTAGTGTCATTGTAACCGCGTGTGTGAGTATTGGCATGTGTGTGTGCGTGTATGTGTGTAAGCATAATGAGAAATACTCTCCTAAGCCAATGGTTCCACAGCCGTAACAGTTGGACCTGGGGGCCTGGATGTCTTTCCCTCTCGGCCTGCACCTGCCCTTCAGCAAGGCTTTGATGCCAGTTCATTTCCTCACACTGGTAAACCGGCTATTTTTGGCATGTCCAGGGCTAGGAGTGAGTTGTCTGCATCCTCCGTGCAGCTGTCACTCTCAGGTGGCACTGGGTCCCGTTTTCATTTGCCGGTGACCGTAATGCTTGTACTGGTCCCTACCCAGCAGTCGGGGAGAGTGGGATCAGAGGATAAGTGGGGCTCCTGGCTGCCACACACCTGTGGGCAGGGATGGGCGGTATTTATGATATATGTATTTCAAATATGTATTTCAAATACAAAATAGGATTTTGTCATTTGTATTTGACATGGTTGATGAAAATAGCTTCATATTTTGTATCAAAATATTTTAGTGTTTTGTAATTTGTAGTTTAAAATACTGTAAAATACTTTGTGAGAAGTCTACATGATGACATCATAAATGTGCTGCCTCTGATTGGTGCCAACTCAGTAATTTGTACAGACTTGTTGAGATCAGAACAGAAAATTAATCCATACCCGAAGAAGAAGGTCAAAGTGAGAAACATGTAGGTTGGCACCTTTCCATCGAATTTTGTTATAAATTGCTACACTTTTTAATAGTTCATGTTAGGTTTTGGTGTTTGTTTGAGTAGCCTAGGCTAAATCGTTTACCAATTTACGTAATGTTCTAACTATTTGACCCGAGTTGCAGCCCTCACATTTAACATTAGCTTGCTACTTTCAGCCTATGTTAAGTTTTCGTCGGTAGTGCACGAAGATACGAGATAGGGTACGAGATTGTACCCTAATTGAAATAGCTGTTTAGTAGATCATGATTTTGCATACCATTGCATGAATGACTGCCTGCACATAATTTATTATCATATTTATGATTAACAATCAAATGATTAATTACTTAGAAACTTGTTGTTATGAATAAAGGTGCTATCAGTTGTCTTCTTATGAATGACTTGTTTGTCATTGAGTCATTGTTGCTGATGCAAAGTAGGCCCTTCATTACCAAACACCAAGTAACTAAGTTAGGATACAATTATGAGTCATTGGCAAACTGTTAGTTAAACATGAAACTGTTGGTTACTTTAAAACTAAGCTTCATCAGGGTGATCACAGGGCTATGTGAATATTTGATCCGTTGACTAGTTGCATATGTCAGATTTATCGCATGACTCGTTAGGCAGAGAAAAGCTGTTGCCATCAAACATTGTCTACTTAATCAACTGAGTTATTGTACTGTCAAAGGGATAGATAAAATAGGCTGATAGATGGAAGGGTTGTGAAGTGATTTCATGCTCCCTTGTGAAAGTATTTTTAGTATTTTTAAAATACAAAAATACAGTAGTTTATTTTGATACATGGTGTGGCTGCTGTATTTTGTAGTTTATATTGATACGCTTAAAATTAAGGTATTTGGTATCTTATTTGAAAATACATTTTGATGTATCTTTGCCCATCTCTGCCTGTAGGGCCTTATCAGGCTTGATTGTATTTGTTTTCATGGATTTGTATGACACATGCGTGATACCCGTATTGGCACCTCGTTCTTTCCCCCAGGGAATGAAGATTATAGACATATACCAAGGAATTGTTACATGCTGCATGCACATTGCTTAGCAAAGTGCCGTAAGGCAGCCCAATTCAGAACCCCCTCCGTAATTGACCTACAATATTAACTTCTCTATCTACTTTATATTTACAGGTGTATGTACTGTAATTTTAATTTCACTAATCCAGACAATTATCTAAAAAAAAGACAATGTAAGAATCATACAGTAAAAAAAAACATTTTAACATAACGAAGATACCTGTTTTCGCATAAGTTAAATACTTGGCATGCATGAGAGCCTCTGCGCATGTCAGCACTTAGCGGCTCATTTTTACGAGCGTTTCAAAGTCTCGCAATTATATTATGTTCGAACGAAGATACCGCAGTAATTGAAAATGTTATTTCAGTTAATATACATTTTTTTCAAGTCTTTCAGGGAAAGATAAGGAAAACGGCGTTCCATATCCAGCTGTCATATCGGTCTTGTTTATTTACAGAGCGGTCGGATGCAACGTGCCCTTCGCCCCTCTATCCACGGACTGTGCTACGCCATTGAAATTCTGTACGAGTCCGTTTTCCTTGCTTTGGATTGAAGTTGCACTTGGCAGTGTCTTGTTGTCTGATTTAAAGAAACCTGCATTGACGCCTGAAACGCGGTTCGAAGACGTTGCCTACAAACAAAGTTTCCTTGAATTGAAGTTGAGTGGCACGCGCTCTGTTTATCGTTTTGACCACTGTATATTTTTTCGTACTTGTTGACTAGCCAACGTTAGCAATGGGTTGTAATTTGTAAGTAACATTATATTTTTGTTGTGGTCTCGTGTTAATTTGGTGCTGTTTTATACTAATGATTAATTATTGACAAAAGTGATGGTTTTGGAAGGTTATCAACTAACGTTACAAAACGACAGTTAACTGTCCTAAGCTACCTTGTTAGCTACCATTGCATTGGCTAACGGCGCGTTGGTAGCTAGCAAAGAATTGGAAAGTTTCACGAAACGTGAAGAGGTGACTTTGGTATACTAAAAACGTTGTTGTACTGAGTTTCGTTTGATTTTCAAGTTTGCGTGTTTATTTCCTAACTACGTTTTATATTCTTTATTGTCTCGATGCCCCCAAGTGCATAACCGCGTTTTTGACATACTATACTTATTTAGTTCATTCCTGTCTGTTTGAGGGGCGTTTACCATGAAATGTCAAGCTAGCTATCTGCCACCAGTTTGCTAGTATTATGTGTAGTACTAGCTATTTCATTTTGTTAGCCAGCTAGCTATGAAATTATGTAACGGTCAAGTATTCTACTGAACTGCATCATAACAAGCTGCAAGTTCATTCTGTTTCATGTCATATCAAATGTATCTTCGCATTTTTTTCTGTTAGACACCTAACGTTAGCTAGATATCAAGCTGATTTCAGAGCTTTGCTTGCTACGTCAGTAGCTTACCTACCTGACTTGACTGTATCTAGCAGCCAGCGTTACTTTTTTGAACGTTCGACAGTCCCAGATATGTAGCTACTGAGACTAGAGTTACTTAGGTCAAGACTTTTTAACTGCAGTTACCCAGTTACGTTGCACTAGGAATACATTGTCTGAGAAGACGGATTGAAAGCCATAATAACAGCAAACTCGAACTGACTGGAGATGAACTAGCTTGGAAAACTATTTATTATACAGGTAACATTCGTTAGCCATGTACTCGTCTCAATTAAGTATTTGAAAGTGTAATTTGAGTACGGTACATATTTTTAGTTGTTACGTGACTTTTTTGCATTTTCAGCCATATGGAAGATACGGGGAGACATATTTGTGTTATCTGCAGTTCGGCGCCCTGCTTGTCAGTTTAAAATGCAGCGACGTAGTAGAGCATTATTACGCTATATCACAGTGTCGACTCCGACCCCTGAGTCCTTAGTGTTATTAGCCGAACCTAGCTTACGATCTCCATGCGCATACTTTATTATTTACGTGTCCGATACAGTAATCACTTTTTACCATTCCAGGTCTTGCAATGGCCAGTCGCAGCCAACAGGTTGCACCACTGCGGCGCTTCATATTTATGTATGTGTATATATGAATGTTATACACCCACTGAGAGTGTATATAAATACGTCTATACAGCATAGTTGCGCGCAATACCGTATCGTATTTTACCCACATTTGTCTTGTTGAACATCGTTTACAATTCTGTATGTCATATCGGATATAGGATGATGTGCTATTGGTAAGAACATTATTGGGCTTTCGACTAAACGTTGATGCGTACAGTACTTAAAGGTAACATTTTCAGATTAAGTATTGACATTACCAAACAGACTTGCTGGCATCATGTATACCAGAAGATATCTTTGACAAGATCTACATGAATTGACAAAGCTTCTCTGACGAGGCATATTTAGTCAGCTTACACCACCATCACTTTGAGAGTTAAAGACATGACCTGGCAAAAAAACAAAACAAACAGATAATATCCTTAGGGTTTTAGTAACTGTATAGCTTGTTTGTCATGTTTTGATTATTCTAAATAAATGGTGTTATGTCTGACAGATTTTCAGAAAGTAAAGCTGCGTTAAATATATAAACATACGATACCAGTCAAAAGTTTGGACACATACTTATTCAAGGGTATTTCTTTATTTTTATTATTTTCTAACTTGTAGAATAATAGTGAAGACCTCAAAACTATGAAATGGGATCTTTTAGTGACCACTTTTTTTTTTAAACAAAACATATGTTTTAGATTCTTCAAAGTTGCCACCCTTTGCCTTGATGACAGCTTTTTACACAGAGTCATGAGGCAGTCACCTGGAATGCTTTACCAACAGTCTTGGAGGTGTTCCCACATATGCTGAGCACTTGTTGGCTGCTTTCCCTTCCCACTCTGGGGTCCAACTCCTCCAACAACCATCTCAATTTGGTTAAATCCAGGTTATTTTGGAGCCCGGTCATCTACTGCTTGGAGCACCATTACTCCTTGGTCAAATAGCCCGTACAACAGCCTAGAGGTTTATTTTGGGTCATTGTCCTGTTGAAAAACAAAAGTCTCACTAAGCACAAACCGAATGGGATGGTGTATTGCTGGAGAATGCTCTGGTAGCCATGCTGGTTGAGTGTGCCTTTTTCTAAATAAATCATAGACTGTGTCACCAGCAAAGTATCCACACACCACCACACTTCCTCCATGCTTCATGGTGGGAACCACTCATGCAGAGAATCTGTTCACTCCCTCTGCGTCTTATAAAGACACATGGCGGTTGCAAAAAAAAATCCCAAATTTTGTCTCAACAGATGAAAGGAGAGATTTTCACCGGTTTAATATCAAATTTCTCATGTTTATTGACCCAAGCAAGTCTATTGTTCTTTTCAGCAATTTGACCATAAAGGCCTGATTCTCTCCATCTCTGAACAGATGGTGTTTGTTACTTGATTTGTTTGGCCTGCAAGCTGAGGTGTAGTTAATTTCTTAAAAATTGCTTAATACAGTACTAACATAATGGTGTACCCACCCTACCGTGTCACAGCACAACTGATTCCTTCTAAATGTGTTGGAGACAAAGAAATTCCACAAATTAACTTTATCAAGGCATACCTGTTATTTGAAATGCATTCGATGTGACTACCTTCTAGCTGATTGAGAGAATGTAAAGGGTGTGCAAAGCTGTCATCAAGGCAGAGGGTGGTTACTTTGAAGAAATGGAATGTATTTTCATTTAAAATATGCAGTGTATTTTCATCAGTTTAACACTTGTTTGCTACATGATTCCGTGTGTTATTCTGCTTTTGATGTCTTCACTAAAAGTAATGTGTATGTATAAAACATACATAGAAAAGTGTTGCTATGTAGACTTATTGAAACTCTAGACTTTTTTTAGTTGGCAAAGGTGGCATTTCTGCCATGTTAACTTGTAGATTCTAGTAGTTTTTCCTTTATATAACTTCACTGGCTAAGCCTGGGCATGCCACAGTCTTGACGATTGAACATGGCATGCTTCCATCCTGCACAGTTGAGAATGCCTCAGGGTGATTTTCTGTTTATCACTGTACCATATTAAGTTTAACACGGTTTCAGATGGCTGCAACGAATATTCTAGTCCTACCCTTTGAAGTTCATAGCCTGCTGGTTTTCATTCTACCTGATAGTAATTTGTACCCAAACTACTGCCAGGTAGGTATCTAAACTGGTTCCTGATTAGGGTTGGAATCGAACGGGTCAAACTTTTTCCGAGGTTAATGAGGCAGTTTAGATTGTAGGCTAGACCTTAGTGTCCTAGATTTAATGGGGTATACCAACTCTTTTTGCACAGTCTTATTTTCACACTTTCTGTAACCAGCTGAACTTGTAAAATATTTTTGTTTATTTCCTCTACACTATATTTAAAAACATATAGTTGTGATAAATCTAAGTTTGAATGATTGTTTATTACAGAAATATGGATGTAGGCACAGTTGATTTTAGTAAGTGCAGAGGTATGATTCAGAATGAGCTGCTGATATAATTGTTGTGTGGTTAGCACTCTAGACTGTTTTATAACATAATTATGCATATTTTCATTTTGCCTACCTAAGGACTTACCTACTTTATTGGTGGCCGTCATGATAGTACAACTCATGTAACTGCAAAACTGCGCTATTGTTTACACTGATTTCCAAAACTTTTTAAATACAGATGGGGCTTGATCATGTTTAAAAGTACAGATCTATAATTCAGGATTTTTCTAGAGCAATTGAGAGTTCTATGCGGTAGGGCTGACCCCATTCAGTTGGTTGTTTAGTTGGTACTTTGTTGCGTGACTTATTTGTATTTTTTTTGTCAAGCAGTTGCATAGCCATGTAGCACCAATCTCATTCTGGCCTGTTGACTACTCTTTTGTATAGCTTTTGTGTAGTCACATGGTTTTGTCAGCCAGACTAGATAACTTAGTCCATCAGTCAAAATAATGTGATGATGAAATTATATGGTTACGTTTTCTAAGTCCAGTGGGTGAGACACTAAAATATTTTTGAATAAAAATATTTCTGAATTGTGATGAGGCATAACTTAATGCCAGGCATTCCTTTTTCGTTTATCTGCTTTTTATTTTTGCAGATGGAACATGAATTTGAGCTCAATAGTAGCCTAAAATATTGCCTACTGACAGATGTAGCTGTACTTTAACTCCTATTTGACTTGCTTCAGAATAAGAAATCTGCAGTATAACAATAGCTGAAAATTTAACGATGTTGATATTTTTTTGCAGTACAATGTGGTATTGCAATATTTGCAGTCTGACAGACCCTGTATTTATGGGGGATATTTGGTCAAATTGCAGCAAAGTTATTTCAGCTATTCAGAAATGAAACGAACAGGTTATATATTCATGTCCAGGGTTTTTCCTGGCTCAAAATTAGGCGAAGGTGGTACCACATCCCCCGCTCCCCTGCGCTCCACCGGACAACCCTCTAATATGCTTTAGACTATATAATATCTGTTTGCACACTTGAAAAAGACCACTATTATAGTGTTAAATTTGCCCTGTGGTCCACTTGAGCAGCTAATGCGCACCACTTCCTCCCTAATAGCAACTAAAATATACAAGCAATATATTTATTCTTTAAATATGTATTTATTCTTTACATTTTAACATGTTAATTTTGTTCCCGGACCATGTAAGCGGAGCCGGCCAAGAAGAGCGAATGTCTCTTACTGAGTGAGTGACTGTCTGGCTGACTACAGGTGCTGGTCATACAATTAGAATATCATCAAAAAGTTGATTTATTTCAGTAATTCCATTCAAAAAGTGAAACTTGTATAATGTATACATTCATTCCACACAGACTGATATATTTCAAGTGTTTATTTCTTTTAATTTTGATGATTATAACTGACAACTAATGAAAACCCCAAATTCAGTATCTCAGAAAATTAGAATATTGTGAATAGGTTCA
>JACXGI010009197.1:0-31088 GCA_016801175.1 Esox masquinongy
GTGTGTGTGTGTGTGTGTGTGTGTGTGTGTGTGTGTGTGTGTGTGTGTGTGTGTGTGTGTGTGTGCATCAGCAACACGGCTCTCACCCTTCGCAAGGCCTCTTCCTCCTCCTGGCGCTTCTCATAATGTGCAAAGTCATCAAAGATTGAGGTGGTGTGCTTGAAAGTGGCAATAATTTTAAGCACCTGCTTGGCCTTCTCCAGAGGCACCTCCTGAGTGTCCCTGGAGTTGGTCACTGGCTTGTTGTCGTTGTTCTCCAGTCTGATGTGCCTCAGCTGATTATTGGGCACGTCCTTCACGAACGCCCACTTGACCTCGAACTTGCCCTTCCACTTGTCCTGAGACCAGACGCCGGCGTAGGCGTTGTAGTCCACGGGTGAGCGCATCTCCGCCACGCCGCAGAAATGCCCGCTGCCGTTGACGCTGAAGAGCAGGTAGAGGGGCCCCTTGGCCCCCAGCGAGCGGAAGGCCCCGTCCAGGCGCTTGTTGCCGTGCTCCGTGCTGCACCAGATGGAGTATTTGATGGAGCGGTGGATGTCGTCCTCCGAGTAGCTCTTGATGATGAACACGCGGCCGTTCTTCAAGTTCCAGTCAAAGTCTTTGGGGTTGTAGTTGTTGAGGGCCCGCAGTTTCTCCAACACGGGGTGCACCTCCCCGGAGCAGGGGGAGGCACTGAGGGGGACTCCGCTGACACCCATCCCAAAGCCCTCCACCCCCCCCTGACTGAAGGTGCCCCGGTTACGCGGGGCCACCCAACGGCTCTGCAGCGGGGGCAGGGGGTGTTGGTGCTGATGCATGGGTTGCGGGGGTCCGGGCTGGGGAGAAAAGTTCTGGTGGGGGTGCTGTTGGGGGTGAGGTGGGCCTGGGGGCATCTGCTGGGGGTGCTGTGGGGACTGGAGGGACTGGAGCTGAAAGGGTTGGTGCTGCTGATGTTGGTGCTGGTGGGTCAGGGGGCTCTGGAGCAGGGGCTGGGGCTGGCCAATCAGAGGCTGCTGCTGTACCATGGTGTGGGGGGGCATCATGCCCTGGGCTAAGGTGGGCTTGTTGAGGGGGCCCTTATCGTCCCAGGTGCCAATGTTCATGTTGTGCTTGATGGGCGGGGGCGGGATGGCAGGGCCCCCCACTCCGATGCTGGCTTTGGGTTTGACCTTGGGCTGGGGCTTGGCCGGCTTCCTGGCAATGGCCGCCCAGGACGTGGGCTTGGGGGCGGAGGGGCTGACCAGCGGGGGCAAGCTGTTGGCCGCCACGCTGCTCATTCCAAGCGTGCCGCCGAGGGGCGAGCCGACGGTCTTGGTGACAGCGGCGCCCATGTCCGTGCCCAGCTTCAACCCGGTCATGCCCTGCTCGATGCTGCTCAGCACCGGCATCTTGCCGAGCTGGGTGTCGCTGCCGAAGCCCGCCTGTCCGTCCGCTATAGCCCTCCCCAGGGAACTGGGTGTGTAACCGTAGCTGTTCGTGTAGGCGTTGCTCTGGCTGGACTGGCCCTGAGAGACGCTGGTGCCCCAGGTGGAATAGTCCGCGTTCCCGGGGAAGAAGTTGAAGCCGTGCTGGCTGAGGAAGGGAGGGGTGTTGCCTAGAGCACCAGGCTGGCTGAACACCCCGTCTGGGATGAAGTGGTGTTCGCCGTTGCTCATCTGTCCATACGTAGTTAGGTAGGGCATTGGGGGGTCGCCGGCGGTGGACCAGGGCGCCTCCCCCATGGAATAAGGGAAGCCGATGGATGGAGCATAGTAGCTGGGCATGTACGGGTCGGACATTGGTGGGTAGCTGTTATTCTGAAAGGGGGGGGGACATGGGGTCCGTTAATAAAATACCTTGGTGACAGAAAGTTAAAAGATGTTAAGACGTCAAATTAATAAAACACGTCGGTTTCTTCAAAGGAGAAATATTGGTTTTCTGTCAATGTGATTTTTACCAATGTCAGTGCCTCGTCAAAGACCTCTTCACCACAGCAACAAGTGAAGAGCATGCCAATTGTTGTAACAATTGTCAAAATGTGTATGAATGCATTTCATGACTAAATGAGCGTGGGATTATTCTGGGCCGCAATTCACTAGAATTCTGTGGGAAGTACACTCATCACGCACGCATGAGACAAACCAGCCATAATTTCCTTTTATTAAACATGAAGCCACAAGAGGCAGTGCTGTACTGTAAATGCAATCAAGGGTAACTGGAGTGGTTTCATCCCGACGCCAAAGCAAAAACAATTATTCCACTATCATACGTTTTCAATACAGACCGAGTGGTAGTTGACTATCAAAAGCTCCTCCCTCACATAAGACCTAGCTGCTATGCACCCACACAACGGGACCTGTACCATTCTGAGGGTCCGCAAGGCTAACAAGACCCATCAACACACTCTACGCTATGAAACGACACACTGCCTAGGCAGATACACACTCACCTGATTTGTCTGGCTGCTAAGGTAAGGCTCAAAATCATCCTCGTTTACTCCATCCTTCTGATGCATTGATCCGTTTTGCACTGAAGACAGAAACCGTTTTTCTTTGGTTATTCTTCATACGTGACAGAAGCCTAAATGGCTCTCTGCGCAAAAGGAATCCAATGGGTTAAATCCAATCTACTAATAATTAACAGTTAATATGTAACTTATAAACATCTGTATTCCCCACTGAAACGGGTCACTATATATCTTTGCGGATGAGAACATCTTTCAAGAATATGTGGTATATTGTACAGAATGGTAATGGTTTCGTTGGTCAGTTTACCTTCTTTGTCTGATGACACCAGGTCACAAAAGGTGGTTAGATAGTGATCAAAGCGGTGATTTAATGACACTGTTATTCGAACTATATCAACTGTCTGCCCAGGGAGAAAACGTACTTATCTAACGCCTCGACAACCATACAAAACAGAAAGACATACCTTTATTTCCTTGTCCTTTGGGTCTCTGACATCAGAATGAGTGAGTGTCAAAAAAGAGAGGGATGAGAGATGTATCAGATTGTGCATTGCCTACTAGGTAACCGTTTACTGCGAAGAAGTGATTATAGCGTACGGTACATGCGGGGTCAGTTTGGCCTAGCCTAACGAAATACAAACAATCATTAACAAACAGCTGTCTACATCGATGAAGCTTCACGTGTATTCAGCCCTAGCCCAGCCAACAGACATACGAACGGCTTCCTGTGCGTTACTGGCAGGATGTCAAAACGCATACTGACATCCAGTAAACGTGCAAGTACATAATGCAACCGGCTCGAGTTGGAGTTTGTTGCCGCCGCTGTGTAGCCGGCCAGTTAGGGCTACAATACACTACTTCAAGGTTCGGCCTACATAGCATCTAATCGCGATCATATATAAAATACTTTTCCTGTGTCCTATGGCATGTCTAATGCACTGGTTGGTAGCAATCGCAGCTGATATAAAAAGTAATGACAAAGTTTACATTGCAACGATACACATTTGTCATGACAGTGTGTTATCAAAGTACCCACCTGATCGACTGTGGTCGCAGACATCCTCCAGGAGCCGAAACTGATTGCTGTTTGTGACTGTCCACGGTTTCTCCTGCTTCTGCACTCCGGTATTTTTCTCTGCTCGTCTCGGGTTATCCAATCTCTCTGTACGTAGAGGCGGTATTTTTCTTCAATCGTCAAATCTTTCACCACAAGCTTTCCCAAGCGCCGAGATTCGCGACTTTCAGTAATGTGAAATGTTTCCGATATAGTTAACGTTTGGCTATTAAGTATCATTCACTCTTCAACTGCCTGATGCCAGATTGCTATATATCCCTTACACTCAATTCCACAATGGCGGATGGGCTACTCGCTTCCGTTCTATTGCTCCATGACCTTCCGCCTGTGACGAGTCATGTTATAGACTGACTGACAGACACATTTTCTCATGATGAAATGTTTCAGGATATTTCTTTATTCTAGTATACTTCTGTATAGTAATGTTCAATGTGTTGTTAAAATCGCTATATGACAGGCATATCTCTTGTCCGCCGACTCAGTATAATCTGAATTTCTTTCTCTCTTAACTGTGTAGACGCTAGGTGGAAGGACCAAATCAACTTCCTAAAGATCACGGTCATGGGAATTTTCTGGCTTATGACTTTCGTGGAAGGCTTCACTGAGTAATTTTCCCTTACACGCGCATGCAGGCAACCTCGTATAAAGAGGGAAATACCAGTAAACTGTGGGTTAATGACCAGGTCCTAAAGCTCTTGTACCAAACCTGAAAACCCACAAGTGAAGATTAAACAAGTTTAGGCTATACAGATGCAGAGAGGCTGGGAGATGTGTTCTTAAAAAATATTTAGCCCAAGGTGCATGTGTGAACACAAACAAGAATGTTTTGGACATCCCTGATCCAGCACTCATTACTTTACCAGCACATATTTGTTTATATGATTTATGATGATGTTCACAGATTTCTGTTAGAATAACGCAGCGCTGTTGCCAGAGGGAATTTAACTTCGAATTTGTTAGCTAGGCTTACTGTAGCTTGCAACATTTGTCTCGCGATATTTCTGTTGTGGGTGGCGGAGCCTCAAGTATGGCAGGCGTTGGGCTGAGCTCTTGCTGCAAAGGACTTCTTAATGTTTTGAGTAATGGTGGAGTTGCTGCTTTATCTCCAAAGACTTTCGGAGGTAAGTGTAATTCTGCGGTTAAAGATGTAGCGTTTTCAATGAACAAAGTATATGCAGTGGAAGAAAAAAAAAATGCAAGCCACATTATGTAAAGGTATTGGTTTGCTATCCCAAATAATCTGAACCCCATTTGCGCTGGTTATTAGATGTCGAACTATGGTGGTAGGAACAAACTTTCAAATAGTTTTCAAATAGCCATTTTATCAATACAAATGCCACATTGTTAAATATCGTTTAGGTTGTAGCCGTCTTTGGTTAATAGGTTGACTCACTGGTTATGTCAGCAGTGCCTTGCCAAACATTTCTGGTCCAACTCTCTTTTCAAAAGTTTACGTAAGGAAAGCCTCTGATCTTTTCTTGACTTCACCCAGATTTTATCTTTCAAAAGGGTTCTATGCTAAACACTCATACAGGCGTACGTTTTACAAGACACCCTTTATTCTCAAATGCTCACACTACAGCCTCTACTCTTTCATTACTTTTTATATTTGTGATGTAGTTCATTCACACCCGTGTGTTTGTTTGTCCCACAGGAGTGAGATGGAAGTCTTCTGTGCAGTATGTGGCAAGACCAGAGCTTCCCAAGCTGGCTTACCGCAGGGTCAAGGGGAAGAGTCCAGGGGTGGTTTTTCTGCCTGGGTATGGTTCCAATATGAATGGCCAGAAAGCAGAGGCCCTGGAAGAGTTCTGCAGGTCGCTAGGACATTCATACCTCAGGTACTGCATGTTAAGCCCTGAGCTGTTCAATTCTGTCCCTTAAGAGCCCAAGCACGTCTGGTTTCCATCCTCTCCAGCTTGTCGTGGAATAATTCAGGTCTGAGACACCAGGTGAGAGCAATTTATGAGCAGTTAGAAACAAAAACAGAATTATTTTGGAGTTTGGAATATCATCTCAGCATTCAGTAGATAGCATCACATAAACATGAGCCTGAATTTGGGTGTAAATAAAGAGTTGAAGGTCTCTGTCTTAAGGCCACACTCATTAAATTAATAGATTGACCAATTTAACTTAACATTTCACAAAATAGAACAGTTAAAACTGGGTTGATTATGGATACATTCATTTAAAAAAAATATATCTTTGTTATAATGATTCACATCTAATTTTCAGATTTGGCTGAACTTTGCCTCCTATATCCATCCCAAGAGGTTAGGTCGCTGTGTTGAAAATGCGACCTTACACATTTTTTCATTATTACCATTTCAAATCTGTAAAGCAATACATAGTGTATTGTCTAATAAATGATTATGAAACACCCAGTTGGACAACCTTCAATCCACAGTCCATTACCCAAACAGATTCTCTGTATCTGAATATGTGAAGTATGTTAGCCAAACCTCTATCTGAAAGGCCCAGTACCTAAATCAATGTCCCAGGGTCTCCACCAGGCGTTACTCAAACAGAAACCTTGTCCCCAGGCTACAAGTGCTTGCGACCACAGGGGACGAGATTACTCAAATACTGTCCTCTGAGCTGTTATGCTAGGATAGTTTGGAAATTATATCTGTGTATTGGCCTGTGTGTATACGCAGGTTTTATCACACTGGAGGAGACCAGAAATGAATACAAATAAATACATTTGACTTCTGGACATTTAGGGTCAGGTGTAGGGTAGGTAGAATAAGGTTTTTGGGTGTTTGGGCTGGGTTTGAATCGGAATGTTTGGGTGCCCCGGAAGGATAAGAACACAGTGTTTGTTAAGTGCAAATGGCACACTGCTCTGTAGCTTTTCCCTGTGCTCCAACCTACTCAGCTATTGGTGTTCATATTTCTGCATGTAGTTTCGGGCTCTGTGTTTTGGCCCTTTTGTCTTGTTTCTTTTAACTTCTTTAGTATTTTCTTTATTCTAAACAACAACACAGCCTATGCAATGTTGTTATAAAATCAGTATGTGGAGAGTCTCCGGGAACGGACACAACGTATTTGTTCAAGGCCCTGGAGGGTGTTTTATTAAAGATAAGAGAAGTTGGAGGAGACGAAGTGAGGGAGAATTGGAAAAGACCAACCATGTTCCTGGACTCCATCATAGCTTTGGCAGCTACTCCACCCTCCCTCTCCTAGAATACTTTCTCCCTCTTTGGCTCCTGCGTTGCAGAAGCTTCACCCCAGAGCTACTCTTTGGGAGACCTTAAATACTTCCTGACAGGATCCCAGTGGGAGGCTGCTGTGCAGGGTCGGGGCTGGCCCTAGTGACTGCCCCCCGAAAGGTTACAGAGCCTGCCAACCTTCTTGACTAACTCAGCGGGTGGGACCGTGTTTGTGCCACCCGTCCTGCAATGACCGTTTATGTGTGCAATAAAAAATATTTGAAATGGAAACTTAGTGCGGGTGTGTGTGGCTCATCTTCCCCAGGTTTGACTACACGGGCCATGGGTTATCAGAGGGTGTGTTTAGTGAAGGGACCATTGGAACCTGGAAGAAAGATGTCCTCTTCGTATTGGATGAGCTAGCAGAGGGCCCACAGGTAAATTATCTCATGACTAGTGGCTCTAGTATATAAACCAGCCTTCAGATTGCCCATCTATATTCATATCTTGTTTGTGAGTGGTTTTTATTGGTATATCAATTGGTATTTCATAGAATTTTGGTAATTTAGTGTTTTCAGGTCTGGAATTTAGAGCTCAAAAACTGGCTTTACTTTTTAACCCGGCTTGTAGACTGTACTTTTCAAATGACTTATACGACATGGATATTTTCAAATGTAGTTTTGTCCTCAAATATGAATACATTTTTTTGTGCAGGATTTTATGTACAAAAAATGTATGGCATGTGGGCAGGTTGACATCAAAATGATATTGTTGCTGTCCCAATATTCCACAAGAGGGCACTGTGTCACACAAAGGGAATAGCATCTCATGCAACCATGAACAGTTGGCGTCATTCAATCACTCACACAGTAGCATAGCCTCCAGTGCCAGGCGTCAAGGCTCTCCTAGACATTCACCAGGCGTGCCAGAGTGACCAATGGCTGACATTACTCAAACTCTGCGCCTGGGTTTTTGTTCTACAGTCACGGTCAGGACGACAAAATGAGGTTAGGGTTTAAGTTCAAATCACCTATTTAAAACTTATATTCCTCTATTAATTGTAACGATAGCTTGATGCTTCTAGATATGCTGTACTGAGTCTAGAAAATATCCTCATGAAACCGTTGGTATTTATACACAGCCTACCAGGATGCTTGAGGCTTATTTCCTGAGAATAAAAACTATAATTGTGGCTGTCCAGAACCCTGCTCGGTCTCTCATGGATCTTGATGATGTTCCTCCCCGTCTGATTAGATCATGGTGGGGTCCAGTATGGGGGGTTGGCTCATGCTGTTGGCAGCAATCGCCAGGCCGGAGAAGACTGCAGCTCTAGTGGGCATCTCCACAGCGGCAGATCACCTCGTTACCGCCTTCAAGTCAATGCCTCTAGAGGTGAGAGAGCACGTCATGGTTACGACTAGCGCAAGGGTCGAGTCGAATTTCCTTCTTGCAATTCAAGGGGCACAAATTAATTGTTTAATTTAAAAAAAAAAAAAAAAAAATGGAATTGACCCTGTTTCACCCTAGGTGCGTAAGGAGATTGAGGAGAAGGGCGTGATGAGGGTTCCCACCAAGTACAGTGAGGAGGGCGTCTACACGTTCACAGTGGACTTCCTGAAGGAGGCGGAGAACCACTGTGTCCTCCAGAGCCCCATCCCCACCACCTGCCCCGTGCGACTCATCCACGGCATGAAGGATGATGACGTGCCCTGGCACATCTCCATGCAGGTCGCCGAGAGTGTCCTCAGTGCCGACGTGGACATCATCCTCCGCCGTAATGGCCAGCACCGCATGAGCGAGAAGGATGACATCAAGCTAATTGTTTACACCGTTGACGACCTCGTCGACAAGCTGACCACACTGGTCTGAGTCTCGGCAGGGGGGGTTAGGGTCAGGTAGAGGAGAATTTGCCCCTGTGTGAGAAGCTCTGGCCGTCCAGATATACATTACGATCCCTCTACCCCAGCTGTCCCACCCTTAACTCCCCCGAGTGCCCAGTCAGTCTGTCCTTCATCACCAGTTAGAGAGCGAGAGAGAGAGATGAGGATCAGGACAGTACAAACTTTGATTGGACTAGGAGTTCTTCTGTCAGAATCTTTCCGAACAGTCCCTGGTGTCCATCCTGAAGAAGTGTCTTACTTATTACAGTTTACAATGAGCAGTGTTGTTTCAGTAAACCTTCCCACAGAAGATGACGACTTCTATGCTAATGCTTTTGCCATTTGTCGGAGAGAAAATCCTGGTCCTGTTTGCCAGACCTAAATATTTACCCTGTGCCTTTTTTTTTTTACCTTGTCTGACCCATCTGGCCAATAAAGCCTCTGAACACCAGTGTGGATCACAGGTCTTGTCTTTGACTGTGGAGGTAATGAGATGTTCTTCAGTTAGCATCGCCAACAGCTACAGTACACAGAGGCAACACGCCCCAGTCAAACCACCTTTGATGTAGCAGTGCGGTGAAATGGTGTGAGGACCATTCAAACTGTATTGTCACACTGTACTTTCCACGCCAATATAAAGATTGTACACTGTATTTCAAAATAGCAGAAATGGACTTACCAGTTCAAGAGGAAACATAAAATGAAGGTTAAAGGTTACTTTTACATGTGCCACTTCCCAGAGGCCCCATAAAAAGTTCAAATAACCCCAATTTATCACCTAGAGATTGCCTTGTTGGATGTGTTCATAATCCCTCCCGCGTACAGTAGGTCTGTTTTAATGAAAGGCTGGGCCCTGTTAGAGTCGTGAGCTGTTGATTAACATGTTGTTGGTCATTGGACTGTGTTCAATGAGGCATAAAGCCAGTCCTCCTTCAGCAGAAGCAGTAACTCTCCCACTAACTGCTGCTCTGACCTTTCACCCTTTGTCGGGAGGTATGTAGCCAGTCACCTCGGTATCACAACATCTGCTGGATAACAAACATGAGCATACATTTGGGTTTAAAGAAAATAAAAAAACCTACAGGTGCAGTGTAGATTACCATGGGATTTACTGTTGTTGTAGACCAGGGGTTGTCCTAGACCAGGGTTTTTTTCTAGACCAGGGGTTCTCAGTTCTGAGCTTGGGGACCCAGAGCTTACTGGTTTTATCATTAACTGAACTCAAATTGTGTCCAAAGTATCAATCAGTACCTGATGGGGGGGGGGTAGCAGCAATAAATTGGATTCAAGTTCAACTGCTGAAGGGTTGTCGGGACCATGTACCCTAATGCCAAGGGCTGAAAATGCACACAGCAGTTCCTGGAGCTGTTTTAGCCTGACACGAATGCCCAAGTATAACAATAGTGTTTGATTTCAAAAAGCTTATCTTCCATTCGGAAATCCTTCCTCACTATAATATCTTGATTTAAAATCACTGTCTGGAGACATCTTCCAGTTCGTGGTGGGTGTTGTTGCAGTACTGTAGAGATCCCTCCACACCCAGTCTCTCGGTTCATCCTCCCACACCTATCTGGCTTTCCGTCTCTGTTAACTCTAACCCAGTTAAGGCAGAGCAACTGCTGTCATTGTTAAAACTGAAAGACAAACAGTAACATACACTCATGGGCTGTTCTGTGCCCTGCTTTTTGAAAGCAACATTTAAATCAGATGTTAACAGTAAACATAAAAAAAACGTTGTTTTATTTCTTTTATTCTATAAATTGTACTATTGTGCTCCATCAGGTGAATTGTAAAGCCATGAACACCAATAACTTAATGCCATACCGAGGGCCATGGAAAAATAACTCGGTGATAGTCAGCCAATACAGCCTAAAGAAGAGGCAAGGGACTGGCCTTGCGGGTACCATTCTCTTATTCCTGCTTCCCTGTCGCATTCTATATCGCAGATCTCGAGGGATCCTCCTCGTGGCTTCCGCACATATAAAAACAGTGGCGCCCCACTGCCGGACATTGAGTCAAGAGCCTCGCCCAGCGGACGAACGCCGCACCCTTCATGGATGCTTCAGCAGTTCAGCATCCTCTGACCCGATCAGCTTAGTGGATTAACTGGCAGACATCTACGGGACGAAAGGGACGTTCTCTCTCCATTCTAGTAAGTCTGTCGGAGCTTTTATTCGTCATATCGATTTATTTAGAGACTGAAACGTTTAGTGTTGAATCTTTATTAATTAATAATGGTACGTCACTAATTCAATTGCCATGATGCTACATGGAAAACCTGCGTTTGGTCTGAACCAAAATCATTACATTAAATGAATAATTAAAATGCATATTTTGCTTCCCAATTTAAATTTTCTTTATATTGTGAAAGTTTAGAATTTTCCATAGATTAATCAATGCAACGCGGGTATTTTCTTTGCATTTATTTCTTTGTATTTTTTCTTGTTTTTATTTAGTCTCAGGATGCTGCCCTGCTAGCTCATTAGAATGTGCGTCCCCCTGTTCGGGAGGCGTGCCAAGCACCACACCCATTCGAACTAACCAGAGGAGCAATAAGAACCGAATCCGAATTAAGCGAATCGCCATCCTGGGACGTTCATTTTTTTGGCATACATACGTTGACAGCCAGGGGAAACGCGGGTTCCCATCGGTAAAATGTCCATCCGTTTTCCCGACCAAAATCTATTAACTTTCAATTTTGACCACGTATACTTTTTGGGGGGAGGGGGTATTTTAATTGATAGAGCTAGCTGATGAGATTTAGTTTCCTGAAACAACAGTGTGCCAGAACCGAATCAATGCTTAAATGGGACATGTGCCCCACAGCTTTGATCACCAGACCACTCCAGGCCATGATCAAATGAACTTTTAACATGCCAATGGACGTGTTAGTCGATTGACACAATTCCACAGTCTACATGCGCACGGGGCCACAGACCAAAAAGAATCCATTATAATTTGGTTTCCGTTATCATTGGCTCAATGTGCCCATGGCCCAACCTCTAGTTCGGTGAACCAGCCCCAGTGTGGGAGGCTACAGGTCCACCCAGGGAGACTATACCCTTTGGGATGAGTACAGTTCTTGCTCTGTAAGGGCAGATTTTGATCCAGGCCACCTCACTGGACCATACCAGACCAGAGATCAAATTAAAAGGGAGAATTCTGGACAGTGGTCATGTGCATTTGTTGAGTGTGCTAATTGGCTGAGGTATCCTTTGGCCAGTTTTTTGGGATGAGTAGGGATGCCGATATCTGCCATTGTGAAAGCATTTGAAATCATATACAAAATCAAGAACCAGTCTGCTGTTTCTTTTCTTACACACATCTTTCCCATGGACTTTAGGTATCCTCTTAGGCACCAATTGGTATGGTTCAAATGAAAATATTCCAAACGTGTTGGCTGTTTCACAATTTTACTGTAGCCCCGAACAAGGTCACCTAAATCAGCTAATTAGTGGAAAAGTTGAATTAGATGTGCTACCTGTGGAAAGGTTCAAACACATCCCCGGAAAGAGGTTTGAGAACCCCTGCAGTGGGCTGTGGTCTTTTTGCAGTGGGCAGTGGGCTGTGGTCTTTTTGTAGTGGGCAGTGGGGTGTGATCTTTTGGGCCGATTCAAGATCAGGAATACATATGAAGAAAACTGCATACGTCATGTAGGTCATCTTAGAAATGTTATGTCCTTTACGATGCACAAGGAACAACCCTACAAACCAAACTAGTTTTCAGGACCCATGGAATTTTAAGTGTTCACCGTCCCCTGGACTTTCTCATGGAAATCCCCTGTTTGCCGGGAAAGTGAGCGTTTTGGGCTCAATGCATCATTTATTTAACTCATGTCAGTTTAATGGTCTTACAGTATCTGGCTCGGCAACGTTCCACTTTTCTGCAGGCCGTCAGCACTGTGTCTATTCCGGAGCTGCAGGCTGTGAGTCTGTGGGCGTCTGAGAAGCAGTGCGTGAGCAGGACCGGACGGGCCATGGCAAACAGGGGACCCAGCTATGGGCTAAGCAAGGAGGTGCAGGAGAAGATCGAGCTGAAGTACGATCTGGAGCTGGAGGCCCGGCTGGTGGACTGGATCGTAGCTCAGTGCGGAGGGAACACGGAGCGACCGCAACCAGGCAAACAGAACTTCCAGAACTGGTTGATGGATGGAACAGTGAGTGTGGATGAGAATGAACAAGCTCAATCGGATCGACTGAACCACAGTCGGTGATACGGGGTGATAGCCAGCAATGAGGCCAATTGATGCTCTCCTCTCCCATTTGTTTCTTTGCCTCTTTACAACAATCCATTTCTTCTTCCCCCTAATTCCCTTCATCCATTTATCTGTATTCCTATGGCCCCTCCCTCTCCTTCCTGTAGATTCTATGCAGGCTCATTAACAGCCTGTATCCACGCGGGAAGGAGCCCATCAAAAAGATTCAGGAGAGCCAGATGGCGTTTAAGCAGATGGAGAAGATCTCCCAGTTCCTGGAGGCTGCTGAGGCCTATGGAGTCATCACCACAGACATCTTCCAGACTGTGGATCTGTGGGAAGGTGGGCAGCATGTTCACTGACACATAAAGTGCCCGGACATCATGTGACAAGTGTCCGGACATCATGTGACATTTTTAAGTGGCCTAGCAGTTAGTGTTTGACCTAGCTAGACCATTAACCCTAATTGCTCTGGGGAAACCAATGTGTTAGCCCCCTTCCTGGCCCAGATCCACGGGGGGGCAAATGGAGGCATTGCCCACCCATATAGAATCTGGGCCCCCCCAGTTTTGTTTCCCCTTAAACACAGCAAATGGTATATGAATTTGATATGCACCCCATTGATAAAAAAAAATGCCCCCCCAGTCATTAAATCCTGGAGCCGGGCCTGCCCTCTTCACTTCTCCAATTTGGAAAGGTTTGTTTTTAAAGTAGAAGTTACATTTTGATTGGACCTTGCGTTCAATTTACAACTAGGTGTATTTAATCTTTTGAATGACAATCTTGTCTCTTATGAGTTCTGTATGCCTGTTCAATACCATGGTACTCAAGGTGAATTTGCATAACCGTTTATAGTCCACTATAGTAATTATACATTCTCCAACAACCATTTCAAAGACTTATTGATACATTACTCAAATGTTAGTCAACATTTATTGACAACCTGTTTGCCTAGTTGACGCCCTGCCTGTTTGCTGCTGTCTGGGTGGGGTCCAGTGTTGGTGAAGGCTGTTGCTGTGGTTACAGGGAAGGACATGGCCGCGGTGCAGAGAACCCTGATGGCCCTCGGAAGCGTTGCCCTCACCAAGGACGACGGACATTACCGTGGTGACCGCGACTGGTTCCACAGGTAGGGACTGGACAGCACCCACTGCTTGGGGAAACAGTTGCTGTGTTCTCTAAATGTCGTGTGGACGTAGTTCTACGTCGTTCTCTACCGTACTGTCTGTGCTGGTCTGTCTAGGAAAGCCCAGGGTTACCGACGGGAGTTCTCCGAGGACCAGCTTCGGCAGGGCCAGAGTCTGATTGGTTTGCAGATGGGCAGCAACCGCGGTGCCTCTCAGTCCGGCATGACGGGCTACGGAATGCACCGGCAGATCATGTAGAGGCCAGCCAGCCACTCGAGCCAGCTGTCGGCCACTCCCTCAGCCTGGCAGTGTACTCCAGTAACTGGACCTGCAGAATAATACTCTGCCATGCCCCTGTAACCTCATGAAATTACCCAACGACGTTGTCACTCACTCACACATACACAAACACACACACATATTCTCAGGCTTACTGTTAATCTCCGAATGGTGTCCCTTACACCCACACCTTGATTCCATTGATTCCATTCCAGACTTCAGTGCATTCTGCTCACCCCTTTTCTTCAGTCCTGCTCTCTTCATACTCCCCATCTTTCCAAATAATTTCTCATTTATCCATCACTTCAGGTTCTGCCAGCCATTCTGTTCAGAGGATCAAGCCTTATTCACTTAGCTGATACAGCGAACACGATCAGTCATCCCTCTAGAAAAACAAGCTAATATTATTTAACATTTCTACCAAGTATTACAGCAAAACAATGTCGTAGCATGTTACATTATTTGAATTACTGAAACTATATGTACATTCGGTGTTATTAATTTATATAGTCCTTTGTTAGGATTGGCTGTACCCATGAAATGTTTCGTGTATATCTGAATGGAACTCAGTGAGTGCTTATGCCTCTGGTGTCTGAATATATGAAGACTTTTTTTCTGTAACCAAATGACCATCACATTGTGCCTGCTTACCACAGTATTGGGACCATGAACGATGCCTTGTATAAGATGTCACCAACCATCTTTTTTGTTGTTTTTTGACTATTCTGTGCCGTGTGTACTTGCGTGTAATTATAATTTATGTAGTGTGTGTCCATGGTTGATAAAGAGCCACCGCGTATGAAAGTGACACTGGAATCACAGTTTCAGGCCTGATATTGCTTGAACATGTTAAATCTAATTTGTCGTGTGTACGCTGAGAAATGTGTTTATGTCCGAAAGCTTGTGTGTAGAGAATATAACATTAATAAACTGATTCTGGGATCAGGTGTTCACGTTTCTGATCTGTTAAATAGTCCTCTTTGACGTGTGTAAATATTTTGTTTGCTAATATAGTTCCCAGTGGATGTCCATTAACTTTACTTGACTGTTAAGGAACACTATCTGTAAAGATAAGATATATTTTATAAATAAACACTGCCGCTAGGCATTCCATTGGAGCTAGGGACAGGCGTATATATTATAGAACACTATCCAGAAAGGTTGAAGTTTATTGCAGTGGTGTAATTTAGGGTGTTAAACACTTACCCACACTACTCTACTGAGGGTTCAGAGGCAGAAGATGAGATAAGCATGCGTAAGTTTTCTCATTCAGATTGTCCCGTCTTGTGGTCTATACCTAATGATTACAGAAGATAGCTGAAGAACGTCTTATCATAGGTTGACATTCAGAATGACAGCAGGAGAAAGTTGACATCCGATATTCAGCTTGTTCTTTGGCCCTGATAACCCCTGCACCTTTTAATTTTTATGACTTCATCGGGGTGGAGCTAGACAGCCACTCAAATTACTGTGCAGTAGGGATAACGATGTAGCCAGGCATTTGTCTTATTTTAATAGTATTACAGGGAAGCAAAATGGACCACCGCCATTTTGTGCCTTGCAATGGTGGATGTGGTGACAAACGGGCGTTCCACAAAATCAGTGTCTTTCGCAGCCATTATATTTGGTGTTTTATTTGGGTTGCCTACCTTTCCTTTATATTGTCGGTAGAAATTGTTAGTCATTTTTTTTTAATATTAAAAATGCAATCTGGGACTTCCAATAATGAAAAATATTTTTAAACCTCCCATTATTGGGTGGATATTTAATGTGTTTTGTGTATACAGTGTGTGTGTAATAGAATCACTGTCATACCACTGTTATCCATAAAATTCCAAGTTTGACAAGTTTGACTGATATTCATGACATAGGGCACAAACTGGCACATACACAGCACACACAGATACACAATTTTCTGAGACCTTGTCTTGAAAGAGTAACTTTTACAATTAGTGGCCAAAAATCTAGGACTGCATCTTTAAATGAATGATTTCATATTTAATTGGTTGATTTAAGAAAAAAATCAACATTGCTACATCCAACCCTGTCATTTTATTTGGCACTTGATATATTTTTAAAAGCAACCTCTCAAGAAGAGTTGAACACGTACTGTTCATGGCAGAATGTCAAATTAAACATTCTCTTTAAGTTCCATTTCTCAAAAATAACTTAATCGGTAGAACGACACAGATGTGCATAGTCCAAGCTGATCATTACTCCCTTAGAGGAAATGGAATGTTCTACAAGAGGACAGATTATGTGTGACAGAGAGGGGTGGACAGACAGAATAAGTAACCCAAAATAGCTGCTATCGTTGTCGAACCAATCAGATGGCTGCCTTGGCAGTTGGCATAGTGATGTCACCAGCTCTTTAGTCCTTGGTAAAGTTTGTGTGGCCTTCTTCTGTGTCTTGGCTCTCCAAAATTCAGCTGTGTTTGTCCCCTCTATTCTCTGTGTAAGTGGGCCTGTTCATCTAATTGTGTGTCTCTGTACATGAACGTGCATGTCTATTTTAATCTGCCAACTTCACTTGATTTAAACTGGATTACTTGTCTATTCTTTAATGTACATTTAGTGCTAAGAATACTTAATTGGACTGTTGTGAAGCATTGGGCCTTGAGGGACCATGGTCAGGGTCAAACTAGGAGTCTCTCTCTTGCTCCTCCTGCTGGCTGTGAAGTGCGCTACGCAGGAAGAAACCAAGAAAAACCCATGTGTTTGTGGACATCCGGGAATACCAGGAGACCCAGGCCACAATGGAATGCCAGGCCGAGATGGACGAGACGGGTTAAGAGGTGACAAGGGAGACCAAGGTAAGATAAAGGCACAACTTCAGTTAGAATGGTCTCAATAACATGTTTACAGGTCTTTTACAGTTTTTGGTGATTTTATCAAAACATTTATTTAATCAAAGGTGAAACTGGCGTCCCTGGACCAACAGGACAGAGTGGCGCCAAAGGAGACAAAGGGGAGTTGGGTAAGGCTTTTTTAAATAATGACACCGCATTGGACAGTACGCAACACTGGCTTTCTCTGACAAACAATATGAACACACTTTCTTTATACTTGTATCTGTAGGCGTGGCTGGCCTGGCAGGAGTTAAGGGCAAACGGGGTGAGAATGGAGAGAGGGGGCCACCAGGCAAGATGGGTCCTCAAGGAGTCTCTGGGCCCATCGGCCTAAAGGGCCAGAAGGGAGAGCTTGGGCTTCCAGGACCCAAGGGGCCGAAAGGAGATATGGGGCCTCTGGGACCAGAAGGCCAGAAGGGGGAGATCGGGCTACAGGGGGACCGTGGCATCCAGGGGCCCTTGGGATCCCCAGGAAGACCAGGTCCGAAGGGAGACATCGGCCCCACAGGGTTCAAAGGCAACATTGGTTACCGCGGGGAGCGAGGAAACCGGGGCGAGCCGGGCGAGAAGGGTGAGAAGGGGGAAGCATTCCTCACCCCGAAAAGTGCATTCTCCGTTGGTCTGACCGAAAACACCAAACTCCCAGCAGCCAACAGACCCATTCAGTTCGACAAGGTGATCTACAACAAGCAGGACCACTATGACCCGCAGACAGGACGCTTCACCTGCGCTGTGGCCGGCGCTTACTACTTCACCTACCACATCACTGTCTTCTCGCGCAACGTAAAAGTGGCGTTGGTGAGAAATGGGCTGAAGGTAATCCACACCACGGACAACTACCAGAGCAGCGAAGACCAAGCTGCTGGCGGGGTTGTTCTACACCTGGATAAAGGGGACAGGGTGTGGCTGCAGGTGGCAGGGGGAGAGCTCTTCAACGGCCTGTTCGCTGATGAGGATGACGATACGACCTTCTCCGGGTTTCTGCTCTTCGGTGTAGATTGAGGGTCAAGTCCATGCGGCTTGGAGAATTTTTTTCTTTTGACAGTTCTATGCAAAAGTCACAAGAAACAATGTGTTAATTGTAAATGCTCCATGTCGTGAATTTCTTCAGTGTACCGTGTATATGATTCTTGGCATTACCAAAGCAATGTTTAAAGAGTTTTTTTTGTAAATTCACATAAACTAAATGACAATTACTGTTAATGTTTTCATGCTACAGCTGATTTATTTTATAATTCAAGATCAATTCTCCTCTGGTAACTCACCAAACTATAAAAAAAATCTGTGACAATTGTTATTTTATCTTGTTTGATTTCAATACAATTTTAAAAAATCTATTTATTTCCGCGTAGGTAGTACTACAATACTCTGAAGCATGTGCTTTTAGAAAAGCAGCTGTGTAATGGGATATGAATTCCTGGGTGTGAGTATGAACAGAAAATATTTGGTCATGAGAAACAGGCTGAGCTTTGCAATACCACAAACTGGAAGATCCTGTACTTATTCAAGTGCATTCCGTGCCTGGAATGAAGTTCGAACTTGTGCACAATACATATTTTTTTCTATAATTTCCTGTTTTTTTCTCAATGGAGCGCAACCTGCTATTATGGGCGTGCTTTCCCGTGGTGATTCTTCAACTATTGGCTCTCGGTGGTATGGTCCTCTTGAGGTCAGACCACAAGATATCTGAGCAAAAGAAACGAGGAACGCAAACTCCGCCCCCAAGCAATCACTGCAACAAGTGCATGATGCTGCCTCACAGAAACGCCAGCTGGAGCTGCCAAAGATCGACCATCCTCCTGCGCTGGAGTACCAACGGATTTCTGAGTTTGTTTTAACAACTTTTTTTAGGCGGATTGAGTCCATCTTTTTTCATATTTACCTACTTGAATAGCGACGTTAACGACGGAGTATTTATTGCCTCAAAACATTTCACCCAGCGAGCTTTCAGTTTTGGGAATCTTGTTTTAATAGTTAAGAATAACTTTCCGGGTAGCTAGCCAGCTAACTAGCCTACTGTTTGATGTTAGCCATTTGTCTCAAGATGTTGCAAGCCAGTTTGTACCGCAGTAGCCTGCAACGTCGGACGTGTTTTCGTGTGTAGTCATCGATTGCAGGACCCTAAAAACCTTTGGACCTCAGAAGTAGTTTGTTTAAGCTTCTAGCAAAACGTTGCCCGGTGATGTCTGGATAACTAATCATCAGAAACAGCTGCTTCTCTGTTGATGAGAAATATCGGTAGCACAGGACAACGTCCAGGACTATGAGAAGGGTAAGCAAAAGTGAGCTACAAACGTCCTTGGATTTAAATGCATTGTGAAAGTGTTGCATTGTAAACAAGTGTATACTAGCAATGTCATTTTTTAAAATGCATTTGCGATGTGAATGTCAATTAGTCAAAATGTAATTCTATACATTTATTTGCCACTGTAACGTTAACGAAACAAGAGGGGGGTTATTGTAGCTGCATTACTCCCGGGGTTGTTATAGTGATGTGGGGGGTGCCAGGCCGTGCAAACACGTCGATCTTTGGGCGCTGGAGAGGAGGGGGTTGCGTCTTGGTCAGCCACAGATGTTTAAGGCGAAACCAAGTTATTTAAAATCACAAATAAGCACGTTTTGATGTTGTTTTTTTTTTGCCGGTTTACACTAAATAACTTTAGCTAAATAACCGTCGCATTCGACGTCTTATTCTGCAGTTTTTCTTTCGGAAACATTCCAGGTTACTTGCACTTGCTTTCTGTGTGAATTTGTTTAACAGTAGTATATTGTTTTCTAGAGAAAGACATCTTTGTAGGCGTAACACGCGCCCGTACACTCGGGAGACGGAACTGTGGAACAGTTCTGTCTTTATGGATGGAACGCCTGGCCCAGGTGGGTTTGGGCCATGGTTCTTACCTGTGTCAAAGGAGAGATCACGTGACAACACGAGCACGTTATGGTTTTCAGTCTTTCAGAACACCTCACGCTACAGAATGTGTTTTGAATTCCTGTTTCCCAATATGGCAATATTTACAGATATAGGACACTTTGTTTTCACTTTGTTCTCGTAAAGCCACTCTCACATGACTGGGCGTTTGATGTAGCGCTATTGTGGTCGTCGAACTTTGTTTGAACATTTCGTCATAAATGCTAATGTCCCTGCTCTCAGAGAAAATTATGTAGCCGTTCTGTCAATGGGGTTGATTTAATACCCTGCCAAACATGGTTCATTCCCAGCCCTTTTAGAAAAAAGGTTCACCCCAGTCTACTATGTGGAGTCTCCCACACCAGTTTCGCTGTACTCTTTGTATACAGCTAATTCCTGTACAATGTAATGTCTTGTTTGGTCAGATATTTGTGTGTTTAGCATTCTTACAACTCATAGAGTTCACAGTAGCATTTTGTCATCTAAGCTTTGTACATTGTTTGGTTGGTGTTGGGTTTCCCATTCAGGATCTTTCTGACAGACCACAGACAGCATATCAGGTGAGTGACTGAATGAATGACACAGAGTAAGTGGGTGACACTCCCTAACCACTAGACTACCTGTTTTCCCACGATAAATGGGGGCTGTGGTCTCTATGTGTGCTGTCTGTCATTGGACCAAAGTAAGAGGAACTGGGTCATTGTGAGATATGAGCCTGCAACAGGCTGGTAACACCAGGGGTCTGTTTAGGAGTGAGAATGTTATAGAACTATTGTGATCAAAATAGGCTGAATTGTGTAGACAAAATAGAAATGGTACTTTGATACAGAGAAAGAGCATAGTAAATCGTGTCTGCGGCTCTGGCCTGCTGTCTGCAGCACTCTGAAAATCTTGGAAAGCTACTCCCTTGCTCACACCAGGCCTGTATTCCAATACTATTTTAAATTACTTTTAAATTTCAATGTACGTAGTCAGTTCATTTCATTTGAAAAGACAACTCGTTCGACATTGGAATGTATTTGGAAATGCATCTGGAATGTATTTGAAAATATTCAATGCACTGACTGAATTACATTTAACCCATGTCACAAAGTAATTCAAACTAATTTAAAATTCAATTCGGTAGACTTTTGGTTTTATGGAAGTATGTTTGTGTTGGGTTGTGAATTTGAAAATGGGCAACAAACTGCTAACAGTATTTTAGTTGTCAGATACTCAGGTCGGTTACTCTGGTTCACACCCAGCACTCTGCCAAAATTACGCACTAGTACTCACCTTTAATGCCAAACTGGTCAATAGGAGATCCTGCCGTGTGCAGAGATTAGGGAGTTTGTGCAGAACCATGCATAGTATTTGAGAACAAGCACACAGACATGGCTCCCTGGGCCAAATCTCCTGAAATCAGCTCCACAGAATTTAGACGGGGTACTGTGGGCTTAATGAGGGATGATGCAACTGCATCCTCCTGCCTTCCTCTTTACCTCCCCGACGGTGAATATTGTTCCCCAATATGGAGCGTGCTGTAACCTCAGTCAAGGAGGTTGGTCACGTTGTGTGTTTTTGCGAAGCAGAGGACCCAGGTTTGAGTCCGATATGTGCTGAATTGGGTGGGGGGGTACCAACAAAGCAGCGGTCTGACGTTAGTAACGCAGGCCCTCTGTATAAATTAGAGATCCCGTCAGATGCCTTCTACTGATGGATTTCAGAGAGAAATCCTAGAATGTTTTTTTTTTTTTTTTTTTTTTTAAATGTAGCCCAAAAACACGCAATGGTTCTAGTTTCCATATGATTTTGCAAAGATCTGTTGTATGAGCAAAGTGCAGTGAGGAAATTAGGCATTCCAGTAAGCTTGTTTTTCCAGCAGCTGTTGAGTGCTGTACTCTCTCAGGTCGTAAGGCTTTTCCCTCCTTAAGAGGACTATAAGTATTGTGTATGGCTAACTTGGTGTGTGTTGCTGACTGGTAGTCTTTAAGACTGTGCTGTAGATGAAACCAGTGCTGAACAGACTGGTAAAGCCCCCTAATCAGATTAGTCCTGGGAGAGGAACTGGCACATGCTAAACGGGTCTTGGTGAAGAGAGCCATGCGTGTTTCCTTCAGCGTTTTCTCTGAGAAACTCAACTTCTTGTTGGACCACAGAACGGTGAGCTTTAATATGCTCGCGCGCACACTGCACTAACCAACCTTTATGTAGTCCACATTGGTCTGTCTCATGTCTCATCTCCTACATTCTTACCAGAGTAGCTGTCTGGGAAAGGATGCAGTGCATACACCATTCACTCATTCTGTCAGCAAGTTCTCATGAGTTAAAACACTTATGTTTCCTGTAATGTCCCTCTGGTCAGGATGGCACTGTTAAGTGTAGGTACGGCTAGATTTGATCACTCGCATTACAGCCGACAACCGGTAAACGAGTAGCTTACTAAGGAAGGGCACCGCTGGTGCTGTCTGGTGATCCTGTCTGTCCACGGCTCGGCCCCAATATGAGAGGACCTCTACAGAAGTGACTTTCCCGTAATGTTCTCTGTCTAGCCATCTAGTTTAGCTCTCTGTTTCTGGCTGATTAACCTGAGCCCAGCCCAAGGCTGGCTAGGGCATACCTCTGCTCTCTGGACGTAAAATTGGGAGCTGTAGTTGCTGGAGTTCACTAATGATTACATGTTTATGACCTCTTACGTAAGGCCTTGACTTTTCCTACCCAAGGAGAAGGGAGTTGATAACGGAGAGAATGCCTGCGCGCGCGTGCGTGCGTGCGTGCGTGCGTGCGTGCGTGCGTGTGTGTGTAGCCTCGCCTCAGCCGTCTCTCTGGGAGTCTAATCTAAGGCTGGCTCCAGCTGGCAGCCGTGGGGGGGGGCTCCTCTCAGCTCTTAATTAACTCTGGTCCTGAGACCCAGAGCACCGCCTGCTCTTGGTCTTCGCATGCAACCACATGGGAAGGAACTCTTGACCTGCATTGGGACTGCTGGAGCATAGCCCCAGAAACTTGTGTGCAACTTCCTTATTGTTGTTGACAAACAATCATTCAAATTCCTTTTTAACGCCCTTTCTGCATTAGCAGTTTTGTTTGACAAATGCAAACCACAATACAACCTAATATTGAGGATAATGCGTTTCAATTATTTGTGGATGACCCAAAAGCAGTTTTCTGGCCTGGTCTTCCTGAGCTGTGGTGCTGGGGCGCAGGTCTTCCAGGAGGTGAGTGTGTGCTGGTCCGGGGCTGTCAGACATCTGAGCCCAACCTACACCGGAGTTCATAAAAAATTCACCTCTTGTGGACTTTCTCACATTACTTTGCTTTACAGAGTTCGATTGAAATTTACTTCCTTGTGCTTTATTTAGATTTTCGTTTACTGTCTCCAGAAAAAGTGCTATTATGTCAATGATAGAAATCCCTTGGGCAGTGATTACGTCTGTCAGTCTTCTTGGGTAAATCCCTTAAGCATTGTGCACCTGGATTGTGCAATGTTTTCCATTATTCCTTCCAAAATTCTTAAGGCTATTTAGCTAGACGGCAACTGTGAAAGTCTTGCCCCAGATGTTAATTCAGTTTAAGGTTCAGAAATAACTTTGCCACTCAATGTATTCCTGGTAAGCAATGTCAGTGTAGGTTTGGCCTTGTGTTGTTGGTTATTGTCCTGAGGAAAGATGAATTCTGCAGCAGGTTTTCCTCTAGGATTTCACCAGTGATTATCTGCACCCCCCGTCTTTCCATCTATAAACACCTTCCCAGTCTTGGCTGATGTCAGGGATGCCAATACTGTGACTCACCCACCTCCATTCTTGAAAATAAGGAGGTGGTTATTGAGTAAGGCATTGTTGTGGATTTTTTTTTAAGGCTTAGCAAATATGCCCCAAAAAATTGCTTGGAATAATTATCCGTTATCAGTCAAATGTTTGGACACGCCTACTCGTTCAAAGGGATTTCTTTATTTTCACTATGTTCCACATCGTAGAATAGTAGTGAGATCTGTGAAATGACCCACAGGGGTTCATCCTTAAATCTGCTCTTGACAGCCATGCTAAGTCCCTGCAGCATGTTGCGTGTATTTCTCCGAATGAATGGTGGCACGTATCCAAATTGAAAGATTAATTGCGATCACCTACCATGTTATGAAGAGGGAGAAACCATTCACAGACTTCTATCAAGCTTTTATATGTCACATCAAATGCAAGTATCTTCATGAAAAGATCGATAATGACATTTTTAGTAATAGAGAGAATGCAGTGTGCAAAGCTTTCATCGAGGCAAAGGTGGCTACTTTGAAGAATCTACAACATGACATTTTGATTTGCTTTAACACTTTTTGGTTACTACATGATTCCTTATGTGTTATTTCATAGTTTTGATGTCTTCTATATTATTCTACATTATTCTCCAATAAATGCCCTTGATTGAGTAGGTATGTCCAGACTTCTGACAGGTACTGTATATTTTTTGTGTTAAGTGTAATATTACATATAGGATCTGAGTTTTATAACATTTGTATTATTTTCACTTTGTTTAGGCCATTATTGCAGTCATCATAATGTGGTTGATCTGTGCTCAATTGTTTTCCATCATAAAAATTAAACTCTGTTGCTGCTATAAAATCACCCATGGCTTCCTTTTTACATCCAAGAACAGTTTTCTTCTTGTCTGGAAGCTCAGTTCAGAAAGTCGACTGTATCTTTGTCTGATTTGTTGTTGTTAACCACTTACCAGTACTACATTTTATTTATGTGAGGTTTAGGTCCCTGGTCTTCTGTTAAATCAGTGCTTGGAATTGAAGGCTTGAACTTACAGATGTCGTGTGAATCAGTTACATTCAGTAACGCAACAATAGTTGTCAAAGCACACATTGAATTGCTATGCTGTCCACTGTGTCCCGGGATGAGGCAGAGTTCAGCCGACCGTGCTGTCACACGGCAGTAGCCAGAGGGGGGGGACAAACTGGACAAAAAGCTCTGACCAATGACTCGCATCCCTGGCGTAGATCATGCTCGGTCATAGGGCCTACCGAGGTGATGAGTCTACCGAGGTGATGAGTCTACCGAGGTGATGAGTCTACCGAGGTGATGAGTCTACCGAGGTGATGAGTCTACCGAGGTGATGAGTCTACCGAGGTGATGAGTCTTCAGGAAGGCCTTGAAGCTTTAGTCTGCCTGGGAAATGCCTGCCTCCAGTCATTTGTTTGTAACGTCTAGGAATAATGAGGCGTCTTGTGACAATAGTGTACATGTAGGTACAACAGGACTAATTAAGTCCGTCTAATGCGTTCAAGGTTAACCGCTAATCCATGAAATTGGCGCTAACCTCAACAGGAAGTCAGTATTGAAAGCCTAGCGCAGGAGTAATATAATCAAGCGACTTTGGTTTTGCAGACAACGATTAAGCCTAGTCCCTAGACTAAAAAAAGGGGCCCAGTACAAAAAAGTAAAATTGTGCACTCGATAGGCCTACTGTAAGTTGCACTGGATAAAATGTCTGGTAGATTATGTAAATGGTGAATCCATCCAAAACCATACATTCCTATGTTTAAATAATACAAATGTACAGATGGTATGTTGTGAAACATTCTGCTTTTTCTTTTGTTTCAATACACTGTCAGGCATTGTGACTTTTTAAAAACAAAAAAAAAATCAGTTTAGACTCATTGTCTACAAGTAAAAGAAGGTAAAATTGTTCACTGACAGAAACACAGGCTTTCACTGAATGTGTTGTAGTTTCATGATTTGTGTTTCTGGGGTTGGATTACCACTAAAAACTTGAATTTAGTTGACAGCATTGAAATTTATTGTCCGATATAAACAGGAGCTCTCTGTTCCCTGAGAGCGAGAGCTAGCATCTGTTTTGTCCAAATTTGAAATGAGTGCTGTATTATTGTTGAACTATGACTGTTGCCACATTGCGGGGTTCCACTCTCCTACAGAGTGGTGACCAATGTTAAAATGACTAAATAAAACTAGGCATTTTATCTCCCAGATTTGAAGTACTGGCAGTAGGACAAACTCCAAACCCAGTGTAGTGGTTAGGCTGTGACAGTTGGCACCGGGCGGCGGTGGAGCATAAGGGGTAGTGTGTGAGCTAGTGTTGGAAGACAAGATTACTTTATGAGGTAATTAATTGGATAGAGGCCTGAATTAGTTTGCATGCTCAGTGCCTGAATAGTCTTTTTCATTTAACCAACCGCATGTCTCACATTTAACTAAAATAATGGAAAGCCTCAACCTTACGCCCTGGGAGCCCAGCATCTTCTGCTGTATGTTTTTGCCATCTGTACCCCGTAATGAAAGTGAAAACAAGTTTTTGCAAATATGTGCCAATTTTTTTTGAAAACTTTATAAAAACTGACATCTGCTTTGTCTAGGTATTCAGACCCTTTGCCATAACACTCCAGATTGAGTGATCTGATTATCCTTGCAATTTCTGTAGGACTTAACTGGAGTCCATCTGCGGTAAATTCAATTGATTGGACATGATTTAGAATGGCACACACCTGTCTATATAAGGTCTCACACTTCACAATACCTTTCAGAGCAAAAACCAAGCCATGAAGTCCAAGGAAATCTATGGACCTGAGATTATCAAGGCATAGATCTGGGGAATGTTTTAAAAAGTTCCCTGGAGCACAGTGAGCCCCATCGTTGTCAGAAGAAAGTAGTTTGGAACAACCAAGAGTCTTCCTAGAGCTGGCCGTCCAGCCAATCTAAGTGACAAGTGGCCACTACCACAGCCGAGTTTTTCCTCAGAGATGGGAGAACCTGCCACAAGGACAACCTTCTCCTGGCCTCAGTGGCAGAGTGGCTAGATAGAAACCACCCCCGAGTGTAAGGCATATGAAATGTCGCCTGAAGGACTCCTGGAGCTTGAAGAGAGATTCTCTGTTCTGGTGAGACCAAAATCAAACTTTGCCTGAGTGCCAAGCGCTACGCCTGGCACTACCTAGATCTGGTAGAGTTATTTGGTATTTTATTAAAATACCCGTTAGCAGCAGATGAGCAAAATCTCCTCCAGGGATCCAAACATACATTTAGCAATGGAGTAGCAATGGACAGAGCCATCTTTACAGTTTGGCAAAGTTTAAGTTTGGTTGGCATATTGGCACCTTTTGTTCTTTATCTTGGTGATGTGCCAGAACATATTTTGGCATTTGGGATAATGTGTCTAAACCTGTAGTTCGTGACATCGACACATTTCATATCTGCTTGCTTCTCAAGCCGGAAGAGTGATTTATCAGCATCTGAGTGGACAGGGGCTCTTGGTACTGTCTGAACATTTTAAATGTAAGCTCTCGGATTCAGGAGGCTTTCCAAGGCTAGCGGTCAGTCTGAGGTAACGAAGTGGGTCAGCTGTAACCAGCGAAGGTGTAGCGTTGAGAAGGGTGAGTCCTAACCGCATGAAGTCTCCAGGCCCTTAAGCTACGGAAGACACAAAGTGGAAAAGCTCTTTGCACATCTGAAGCAGACAGGCAGTCTAACTTACCGTAGGAAAATTGGGTCCTCGTGACATGTTGCCTTGAAGTGGTATTTAATTGAATTATATATTGAGGAGCCTCTAAGTTCAATTGGGTCAGTGTGAAATGGACAGAGAGGTAGAGGATGGTGGAAGAGTTAAATAGCTGGGATCCCAGGACGGAGGTACAGAGGAGCAGAGATCACCCTGCCTCTCCACCTCTGTCCTCCCACCTCCCCACATTAGCCAAATCTGGAGAAAATTGGCAATTTGTTGGATTAATCACAATGGATTAGTGATTCTCATTGCTAAGTCATGCTCACAAAGCCCCTCATCAAAGACTGGCCTGCATTAACCGCTGCCCTGCACACACGTGCACGCGCACACTCTACACTGGGGCCCACTGCACCTTGGCCATACTAAATATACACAGCCAAGGAGAAATTCACAAAACTTTCACGCAGAGAGACACTCCTACGCGCACGCGTAAACTCACACTGTGTCTTTCTTTTCTCTCCTCTTGGCACACGTGCGTTAGCTGAGACGAACTGCAAAGACAAAACGGAGCAATCTCTCTTGATTTTTTTTTTTCATAAACTCACTCACGTAACCAGTAATAACACACTCTGCATTTTGAATTCACACACCTTGGCGACGTGCAAATTGTCAAATCCGTAATAGCTACGTGGCGTCCATGGCCCTCTGTTATACTGCCACTTAGTCTTCCTTTCTAGTAAACAACCTCACAAGCCTTCTGTTCGGTCTTGCTCTGGTCATCTGAGGTGCCTTCTAAATTCCTGGTGGTTTTGTGTGCTGTTGTAGCCGGCTGTGGTGCCCCGATCTGACCGTGTCCGGCCTCCCTTGTGCCAACTGCAGGTCTGTGTGCAGGTACAACAGTAAACGGTCTGGTGTGAATTGGGGATACGTGCTCCTTTGACTGTGTGTTAGCAGCCACGTGTTTGTGGTCTATGTATGCTGCTCCCATTCTCCTCTTGTTCCTACGTTTTATGTTGACAATAAAGAATGATAAAAGATTGGCATCGATGTGCCGTTCAAGTCAATCAAGGACACTGTACCTAAGGAGGGTTATTAAATAATGATACGACTTGCCCGTTGTCTCTTTAGGCGGGGCAGAACGACGGAGCCCCGTCCACCAGCGAGGACTCATTCCGCCGTGGCCTCACCCCTGACCATGCCCTTCGACCTCCGGCCCGACCCCGACCGCTCTGTGACGTTCCCACTGTCCAGGGTCACACGGAGAGCGCACATTCCCAATCCCTGCTGTCTGGGTGTGGCGCTCATGTACAACCAGTGACCTCTGACCCCCACAGAGAGGAAAACCGACTGAACGGCCTCAACACGGCAGGCTGGTCCAGTCCTGTGATAGGCCACCTCGATAGGAAGCCCTACTCGTCCAGGATCATGAGGCTCTTTTCTACCCAGAGGAGCTGTGCTGTTCCAGAGTATAGTCCGTCCCCTGCCAGGCCCAGCTCCTACCCAGAACCTCCAGGCGGCAGCGGGGGCCCCCAGGCTTGGCCAGGCCTCTCAGGGCTGGCTGTCATGAGCTCCTTTAAGAAGTTACGGACCTCAGTACTCCAGGGTATCCAGACTCGGGGGGCACCCAATCAGGAAGGAGAATATACCTCAGCAGCCAATCAGGGTGGTGATGATAAAATGGTCGCAGCCAATCGGAGCCCAAGACTTAGGTGTGGGGAGGAATACCAAGGGTCTAACGGAGTGCCGGTCGGCCAGCAGATGTCTGGGAATAACCTTCTTAGTTCTGACGATGAAGATGACCAAGAGGAGGTAGCGGATGAGGAAGATGGACTTCAGAGAAACACACGGTTTTCCAGGAGCATCAGGAGAGCGTACGGAGCGGGTCGCATCTTGCTGCTGGACACCGGGCAGGAGACGAGTGAGAAAGGTCCAGAATCTGTTGGCTCGATCAGTCAGAAACCGGATTCTGGCTCCGGTTTAGATGCAGAGCGGGCTGTGAATGTGAACGTGCTGAGCCGGCTGAGCAAGAGCGCAGACAACCTACACCTCTTCAAGGGCCAATTCAGACGCAAAGCCCCCTCCCCTACCTCCCCCTCTCCTCAGACAGACACACCGGGTGCTAACGGCTCTGAGGTGAATAAGGGATCCAGTGGCGGCACCGGAATCCAGAGAACTGCCAGCGCGTCGTCCGTGGACCTTCGGGGCCCCAGCCAGAGCCCTAGGACTTCGCTCGGGGCCAAGGGCCACATGCTGAAGCTAGTAGGCAGCATGACTGACCTGACCGGACGACGCAGGCCCAACCCTTCCCCCGTCACATCCCTGGGCTCCCCCGCGACCCCCCTGTCACCCCTCAGCCGTATCCACGACGACTACTCCCGCCGCACACCATGCCTGCCAGCCAGTGAACGCCGGCGCCGGCCCTCGCCGTCCAGGAGTAAAGCGGCGGCGGAGAGGGAGAGAAACGGCACCCCGGCGTCGCTGGAACACACCCCCATCGTCCACTGCCCGCCCCATGTTGAGGACTCCCCGCCCACGCGCCCCGAAGGGCCCGTAGAACCCCCGGAGGAGCCAAGCCGTGTCTTTGTTTTCCCCAGCCAGCCTTTCCTGGCAGCCTCCTCTCCCCTGGGGGATCATTCCTGGAGGAGCAGCCTGTGTGAGGGGGACAGGCCTCGGGAGGGACAAGGAGACGGGCAGTGGGCCCAGTGTGGTCCCCCTCCGCTCCCCCAGGGGGAGCCCTGTGGGAGCCGCAGCCAAGTCCAGGAGGAGGTCAGTGCAGAGGGCAAGACAAAACCAGAACTGGTAAGTGAATGCTTTGATACGTGAAACTGCTACAATGACTTAGTCTCACTCTAGTACCTTGGATTAGCTTTACTGCTGATAGGAATGGTCTAATCAGATGACTGGAGTAGGCTGCCAACACCATCTTGCAAAAGATTGCTATTGATCAGCAATCTCAAAGAAGGACATTGGGTCATTAGAGGAGTGTGTGTGTATACATATAGGCTATATCATATTAGATAGTGAACATTTCTTCATGGGGCTCATTTGTGCATGCAGACAAATGGGAAGTCCAATGTCATTCTTATCAGTTGGAGTATAATGTTCAGGTCTAAGGCCTTGATCGTAGTGATTTGATCCCATTCCAGAGACCTTGCACTTGGCCAAATCTGTGTCTGAGTTGCCACTCATAGTTCAGGAAAGTGTGTCCGTGTGTCCGTGTCCGTCCGTGTCCACCCACACTAACAAGTAAAGTCAGTTGTCAATCAAGCCCAGCTGATCTGCCCCATCATGTCTTGACTCCTCCCACCAGCAAGGTCACATGTAGACCCCAGCTGAGGGAGCAGGACAGGGCAGGCCCAGTTAATTATTAGGTGCTGGTGGTATTGCGTAAGCCAGCAGGGCCACCTTTCCAGTGCTCTGCCTGGTGGTGGATGTAGTTATCAGGGAGAGCCTTTCCCTCCCTCCCTCCCCTGGACAGCAGGCCGGCCGTGGGGACAAAGTCCACTAGTCACATAGCCTGGTGGAGGTACAGAAGGAGATTTGGAGAACGCAGACAGGAATTATACAGTCTGGGCTGACGTGGGACTGAGCGTTTCAGTACTTGTTTATTAGATGGAGGACCACAACGGTAGACCTCTGTTCATTAGGATGTAGTGGAAGGAGCTGGTTTTGGTTTGTTCGACGGGACAGAGGCCTGTGACGTGTGTGTGTGTGTGTGTGTGTGTGTGTGTGTGTGTGTGTGTGTGTGTGTGTGTGTGTGTGTGTGTGTGTG
>JACXGI010009198.1:0-22517 GCA_016801175.1 Esox masquinongy
CCCCCCCCCCCCCCCAGTAAGCCTCTTGTCACAGGTGAAGGAGTTGCTGAATAATTACCTCCGTTGCCATGTTGCTGGGTCTTCGTCTCCCTCGTCTTGCTCTCTCTATTTTCTCTTTAAAACATTCATTTCCATGTTCATTTCCCCCTGGTCACAAGAGAAAACACCTGTCGCTAGGGCTGGATAGGACCGGCATGTCCCCCCCACCTGAAAATGAAGTCCTTAACTTTGTAATTCCGTTGCTAGATATTGCCCTCAGTTTAGAAGTAATTGCACTGTAATGTTTAAATCGATAGCGCCAAGATGGCTGACGGGGCTTGAGTCAATGCGTGTGACGGGGTCTGGCTGGCTGGTAACGGGCCAATCCCTCGACAGGTCGGAGTGAATCCTCGCTGCAGTCAGGTCACATGCGAGCTAAATGTTGAACAACTAGATCTGCCCAAAGGGCAAAACCCTCTGAACACGTACGACTAATTACAATGGAGGAGATCGTGCAAGAAAACACTCCCTTTCTCTCTGTCTCTTTTAATTTTCCCGTCCATTTCTCTCCACCTTCCTTGACCTCCTATCCGTCCCTGTCTCCTGTTGAGACCCTTACTCCTCCGCCATGTCCTCCTTTGAGTTCTTGTCTACCCTCCCCCCTTTCGCTCTCTGTCTAATCTCTTCTCTCACATTCTCTTTCTCTCTCTCCCTCCTGCCCCCCTCCTCCCTTCTGTTAGCCATCTACCTCTACCTCTGACTCTTTTTGTGGTATTTAAGCTACCTTCGCATTCCCTCTTGGGCTTCTGCCGCCTTTGATGAACTCTCTGTTTGAGATTTACGGCCCCGTCAGAGCTAGGTGTGGCCCTTGCAAGTGGGGTTAAAAGCTATTTTATTGCACTATTTTCATGAAGCCAGTACACGAAACAAGACACCAAGACACTGAAATTAGACAAAGAGATAGCTGCTCAAGTTCCTCCTTGAACTTCCAGGGGATAATGTAGGAAATTATCTTTAAACAGAGAGAGGGCGAGGTACAGTACACCAGGATTGATACATTATTTTGTTTTGTGTACGTGTGTGTTTCTGTGTGTGTGTCCTTTCAGATAATTCTTGACAGGTTTTCCCAAATGCTTGTAAAACAGTTTCAGACAAAATAAGACAAACTATATGAACTTTAAACTACACAATCTTCATAATCAATACAGTTCATCCATGCTAAATTACAGTCACCGGAATATACTTGACATATAGTCCAAAAGAACAAGCTAAAAAGGAACCAGGTGTCTTATTGTGTGACAATCTGAGTAGCTTTGTGTGTGTGTGTGTGTGTATGTGCGTGCGTGTGTGGGTCTACATGTTCAGATACGGTGTGAGTACGTGTGTCCGTTAGTGTGTGTGTGTGTGTGTGTGTTCTGGAGTGGGTGTTAGTGGATCAATGCTCCATGAACAGTGTTGCCATGTGTCTGACTGGGCTCTGGGTGGAATCGCTGTGGTTCCGATGACAGGCTGGCGACTGGGTCAGACTCCTGCAGCTCCTGAAGGACAAAAGCCAGTTACAGGTCAACACTGCCGGTGCCTCTGGCGTCAAGGCCGACAAAGTGTTCAGTTCCCCTCGCCGCGGCCGGTTATGACAGCCTATGGCTCCTGCGTTGCCACATTGTCAGTCAAAGCTCCACTTTGATTGGACCGATACCGGGCGGCTAGCCCCAAACCGCTGTTTTCATTCGCCTTCATTTAAAGGAATCAAAGGCCGCTCTCTTTCACTCTTCCTGCCGTGCAGTCACTCTCTCTCTTTTCAAAAAAAAAAAGTGTTTATTACTTCCACCCCCGCGCCCTCCCCTCCACCGTCCAATTACAGATGGTCTTTCATCTCTATGGCCAGGAATGGAGTGATAGGATCAGGAGGAGTGAAGAAAGAGGCATTGTACCCCTTTAACCCCTCTGGTACCCCACCCTGGCCTCCTAATACCCCCCAGGGGCATTGAGGTCACGGTCAGAGATGTGGATCAGCCGGTTCTCTGGCCTGACAGTTGTCCACTCCGCCGTGTCAGTCAATGGTGATTATGTGGCAATATGACATGGCGGTATTTTTATCTGTTATAATAACCAGATTACTTGCCTGGAAATGACTTTAAAAGGCAACACTGTTTGCTAGACATAGCAGGCTTAAACACATTTTATATGTTGGTGCAAAAACTGTTGACAGCCCCATTGATTCGGCAAATTTATTGAATGGAACCTCGTGTGGTTTTTAATGTGGAGGGAGAAACATACAACAAAAATAACTCCAAAAGCTTTTCCTATCTGCCCAACCCACAAGCCATTAGAAGAATATTTGTTCCATTCGCATAGTTGTCAGTGTTGTTCGACAAAAGAATTTGAGAGTCTAAAATGGTTCTCTGTCGGGGTTATAACGCTGTGCTCTGAGCACAAAGCTGGACTTTAACTTTCAACAGTTGAGGCTTTCTCTCCCGACGTTCTGGCTAGTCTTAAAGACCAAGTCCTTGGTTGCTATCTTTATGATGTTTGGTTTATGGGGGCTTATTTTCGTTTACACTAGTGCCCCACAAGCCACGGCTAATCTGTTAGGGAGTTCACAGCAAAGGCCTTTACACGACATTGAAGTTAATGCGGCCAGACAACAAACACTAACAAATGTGTAACATTATACAGAGTAATGGGCGAGCCGGCCCTCCCTCTGAGTGATCTGTAACTTTTAACAAGTTTCAACCACCATAAATGTTTGGTTAGATGAATATGGCTTAGGCTCGTCAATTATGGACCGCAGATGATCCGGGTGAAATGAACACCTCTGTAACAGATTACAGCAGCTATGCTCGTTTTGTAATATGTGCTGATGGCAGATTTTTCTGTTTTGTTTTCCCGCTCAACTCGTTCCAAGGAACCAAATGCCAAACAACAAGTGATGGTTAGAAATTTGAGTTGGGACCTGGGCCCCCTTGAAGCCTGGACCTTTCCCAGAAGCGAAGCCCCCAAAGGACCATGGTAATTAGGCCAGGTGAATAGGCCAGCGGCCTGGTACAGTGGGGCCTTGTTCCCTGCCTGCGGCTTGTCTCTATTGTCTCAGGCTGCAGAGAGACGAAGGATTTCATTCAGGAAACAGACTGAGGGGATGGGATTTTAATTAGGTCTCTGTAATAGAGTATAATGCAGGACGTAATTGAAGACACCAATAGGAGGGGATTGGGGCAAGATGGACAGGCACAATGGTTCATAGTGTCTCAGTGGTTCATAGTGTCTGGGGACGACTCGCTGGGGTACAGTTGTGCTCAAAAGTTTGCATACCCTTGGAGTATTGGTAATACATGTACCATTTGTAAAGAAAACATGAGTGAGCAGACAAAACACGTCTTTTATTTTTTATGGGATTCATTTTCAGCTGTAGGTTATAACAGAATGGCACAATCATAAAACAAAACATGGCAACAAAGAAAAAAATGAACTGACCTCTGTTCAAAAGTCTGCATACCCTTAGTTCTTAATACTGTGTATTGCCCCCTTTAGCATCAATGACAGTGTGCAGTCTTTTGTAATAGTTGTCTATTAGGCCCTGAATTCTTGCAGGTGGTATAGCTGCCCATTCGACTTGGTAAAATGACTCCAGGTCATGTAGTCTTTGGTCATCTTGCATGAAGCGCACGTTTTTGAGATCTCCCCAGAGTGGCTCGATGATATTAAGGTCAGGAGACTGTGATAGCCACTCCAGAACCTTCGCCTTTTTCTGCTATAACCACTGGAGGGTCAACTTGGCCTTGTGCTTAGGGTCATTGTCGTGCTGGAAAGTCCAAGAGCGTCCCATGCACAGCTTTCGTGCAGAAGAATGCAAATTGTCAAAGTATCATCGTATTGTGCTCCTTGAAACAACCACACACAACCACACCGTCTTTTTTCAGAGCAGCCTGTATTTCTCTCGAGATTACCTGTGGGTTTTTCTTTGTATCCCGAACAATTCTTCTGGCAGTTTTGGCTGAAATCTTTCTTGGTCTACCTGACCTTGGCTTGGTATCAAGAGATCCCTGAATTTTCCACTTTTTAATAAGCGATTGAACAGTACTGACTGGCATTTGCAAGGCTTTGGATATCTTTTTATATCCTTTTCCATCTTTATAAAGTTCCATTACCTTGTTACGCAGGTCTTTTGACAGTTCTTTTCTGCTTCCCATGGCTCACTATCTAGCCTGCTCAGCGCATCCACGTGAGAGCTAACAAAATCATTGACTATTTAAAAAGCCACAGGTGTGGGAAATTAACCTTTAATTGCCATTTTCACATTGTGTGTCACCTTGTGTGTCTGTAACAAGGTAAAATATTCAAGGGTATGTAAACTTTTGCTCAGGGCCATTTGGGTGATTTCTGTTATCATCATGATTTAAAAAGGAGCCAAATAACTATGTGATAATAAATGGCTTCATATGATCACTATCCTTAAATAAAAGACAGTTTTTTGCATGATCAGTCATTTTCTCAATATCAATGCCGTAATTTCACAATTTCTGCCAGGGTATGCAAACTTATAAGCACAAATGTATGTGGAGAAATAATATGCAGTGTTTAGGTAGGAAACATGGAAACAATCTGGAACACTTCAGATAATGGGAAGGAGTCGTCTGGTGTGACGGTTTTATGATGAACTGAAGTAGAGATGGACTGATCAATCTATCTTTCTCAAGATGTCCGTCAGCTCTTTTTGGTAGCTACTGTACAAGCGACCGTTTACGAAACGAAAAAAAAGCCCTGCCAATGTGCCGACAGCATCCAAAAGCTGGATCCGTTTTCTATTCCTGGCCTTCTCTTCTCTTCCCAGTGTCCTCACCCTCTCTCCATCTCTCCCTCCCTGCTCACCCCCCCACACTGTCTCTCGGCAGCCTGTAACTGTGCTCTCTTCCAGGCAGGTTTTCTCTGGTGCACAGAGCTGCTACGGGGAAGATAAGGCTGGTCTTACCAAGTTAGGGCTTAGCATAATCCCTCTTCCCTCCTCAAAAAAGACAGCGCTCATCCACACACAGACGGAGCAGAGAAGAAGAACCAATAGAGGGTGAGAGAAAAAGAGCGAGAGGGAGGGTGGTTGAAAGAGAGAGGGAGGGAGCGAGAGTGAGTGAGTGAGGAAACAAGGATTTGCAGGGCCACAGCTACTTCTCCAAATACACTGCGCACAAAGGAATGTGAGCGTGCAGTGGCCGTGTTACAGTGGAAGGAGGAGGAATGTCTAGTTCCAGTGTTCCTGATGATCAGAGTGCGGGCTAATCCTCTGACAAGTGTTGCCCAGTCGGTGAAACCCAATTCCCATACGTGCCTCGAGGCTCGACGGGCGGCCAGGGTACTGCCAGGCTAAAACTGGCATCCCCACTCCAGTGACAGGACTCAGACAGTATGCCTCGGGGCGCATTGTTGTTTTTCGTTCGAGCTCTTGTTGTCGTCTGCTGTTCGGTAAGACTTCCTCTGTTACAGTTTGTTTAGATGCAGAGTGTCATACTTGTATCGTAGGAGTGCTGGAATGGAGTAGCAAACATGAAAAGATGTATGGATAAATAGTCAATGGATGGATGATGGTGATGTTTACTGGAAAAAAGATGGCAGTCGCAAGAAGATTAAATCACCATCTAAAACAGGGGAATTGGCCTATATATGAAATGCATTTCAGAAAGCAGGCATCCAATTGCCAACAAAAATGGAATTTTCATCACTGTATATCAAAGACTAATACCCTTCCCAAAAAGTCTATAGAGGCAATAGTGACAGTTGTTGTTATGTCTCTGAATTGACTTGACTCAAGGTTACAGTGCAATATGACATCACTTCCTTTGTTCCTGTGTTTGTTTGGTTATGTTGTTTCTTTTTTTCCTCTCACCTCTTGATCCCATCAGCTGAGCTTATACTTCACAAAACAAATATCACAATACAAGTACAGTATCGTCGCTTATCTCTTATTCATCTGAGAAAATAAGCGGAAGAATAGATGAGATTTTTCTGACAGGTGCAGGTATCTGTGACTTTCCCAAGTCACTGCATTCACAGCATGAATTAAAAAGTAGAAAGAGATCATTAAAGTTAGGAAAACAGCTCTGCAGACAGTTTTGACACTTCAGTAATACAGCGAAATTTACCCCGATAGCGTAAATGCCACTGCCTTGTAATGCAATACCCTGACAGTGTAGTCAGAGTGGCACTAACGGAACTCTTTGCCTGACTACACCATGGCTCAACGCTCATGGAGAGGCTTGAGAACAATTTTCGTCGCTATAATGTTGTCCCTGTGTCAAACTCATTATGGTCTGGTGACTGACAGCTATTTGGTGGTTTTGACATTTTGAGCGTCTCGGCTGCTCTTGCTTTGGTCCTGAATGGAGGTTTTGTTAAGGAAGTACCTCTGGGGTCACCTGACGACCGAGGGGTTAGGCTTGAGTATAGAGGGGCAGCAGAGAAAGAGAGAGTCATAAGCAAAATTCTAGGCAGCAATTTTCCCTTAAAAATAGGGAAGTGTTTGCAATGAGCTAACATTTGGTCTTGTGGAAACTTTAGAGTCCTGAGAACAATTTCAGGCACATGTTCGTCCTGTACAGTGATGCTCTACCCACCTTAAAATGCAGTTTATTAAGATAGTAGCCTGTATGTTACTGTGACTATTTGAACATAGTGTTGGCCTATCTATGTCCAACCGAAGAAACTGTGGAAGAAACCCCAGGAAGAAAATCTGCTGCTGCTGGTGAACGCTAACGTGAAAACAAATACACTTTTACACAAATGGAGAAAATCCTTCTGAGTGATTGCATAGAAAAAGCTTTGGATCTCTCTGATATAGCCTACAGTAACCTATGCTGTAGATGGTGTTCCATACAGACCTACAATATATGACACTAATTATTTTAATTATTAGGGATTAATCATTTCAGCTAATAGGTTTCAAAGGACAGGAAACTGAAAAGTGACAAGAAACAATGACCACCCAATTGACTGGGACCTAGGGAGACTTAATAGGGAGGTGAAAACGGAAAACTAGACACAGGTGAGAAGACTAAGGACAGGTAAAATCAAGGAACTAACGGCATTGAAAACGTACATAGAAACAGAATGACTGGAACCTAAAAACAGCCAACACAGAAGCACAACAACTGTCACGGCGCCAGCCGAGAATGACGACAGGCCATCATCAACCCCAGGCTACCTATTTATTATTTGCCTATATAAGCCCGTGTTAACCTTTTGCTGTTAACCTTGCTGACCTGACTAAAGTTTAGTAGACAGCTTTTTGGGATGATCAGAACAGTAACTACCACGCTGCTGACTAATATGTTTATGTACTACTTCATGCCGACAGTCTTATCCAGAGTGACTTACAGTAGTGTCTACATATCTTTCATATTTTTCATATATTTTTTACCGGCCCCCCGATTGGAATCGAATCCACAACCCTGCTGCAGAGCTAACGACCTGCTGTCTAGTGAAAAATGTCAACAAATCAGCTGCATGCGCGTCTCTACACTCTAACGTGAGCATGGGTTAAACTAAAGTGCAACAGTTTGTATTCATCAACAATGCAGAAAAAGTTCAATCCCCAAACATTTTTAACGAGGGCACAAGAGAAATGCATGGAAAGGTGCGAGATGCGAACTGTACTAGCGAAATGTCAGAAGAACTTCAGGTCTGCTCTACTTCGAGCTAATTTGAAGCAGCTGCCACTGTGCAGTGAGCAATCATCAACTGTGTGGACCAAGACTGAAAAGAGTGATTTCTTCAGCAAAGTTGTCCATGGAATGGAAACAAATACTGTATAAGAAGTTAACCTCGTAACAAATCCATTTAAACATTAAGAGGAACATTTTGCTCTGATCGAACATTACGGAACATTTCAGAATCAGTGTAAGTACATTTCTTGCCTCTGCACAGGCTGTTCTGGAGGAGATGCGTTATTGCTTGATAAGCAGTTTATGCGGTTACGTTAAATGCCATCCCAAAGCATAAAGCTTTGAAAGTTTTGAAAACTATGTTGATAAAGACCCACAATTGAAAAACTGCTTAACGTTGATGAAATGAACATAAGGCAAAAATCTATATACAGTTGTGCTCAGAGGTTTGCATACCCTTGGAGAATTGGTAATATATGTACCATTTGTACAGAAAACATGAGTGAGCAGGCAAAAAGTCTTATTTCTTATGGGATTCACGTTCAACTGTAGGTTATAACAGAATGGCACAATCATCAAACAAAGCATGGCAACAAAGAAAAAAATGAACTGACCCCTGTTCAAAAAGTCTGCATACCCTTAGTTCTTAATACTGTGTATTGCCCTCTTTAGCATCAATGACAGCGTGCAGTCTTTTGTAATAGTTGTCTATGAGGCCCTGAATTCTTGCAGGTGGTATTGCTGCCCATTCGTCTTGGCAAAATGCCTCCAGGTCATGCAAAGTCTTTGGTCGTCTTGCATGAACCGCACGTTTGAGATCTCCCCAGAGTGGCTCAAAGATATTAAGGTCAGGAGGCTGTGATGGCCACTCCAGAACCTTCACCTTTTTCTGCTGTAACCACTAGAGGGTCAACCTGGCCTTGTGCTTAGGGTCATTGCCGTGCTGGAAAGTCCAAGAGTGTCCCATCCGCAGCTTTCATGCAGAATAATGCAAATTGTCTGCCAGTATTTTCTGATAACATGCTGCATGCATCTTGCCATACATTTTCACAAGATTCCCCATGCCTTTAGGGCTCACACCCCCCAAAACATCAGTGAGCCACCACCATGCTTCACAGTGGGGATGGTATTCTGTTCACTATAGGCCTTGTTGACCCCTCTCCAAACATAGCGCTTATTGTTGTGACCATAAAGCTCTATTTTGGTCTCGTCACTCCAAATTACAGTGTGCCAGAAGCTGAGGCATGTTAAGGTGTTGTCGGGCATATTGTAACCGGGCTTTTTTGTGGCATTGGCACTGTAAAGAATTCTTTCTGGCAACTCGACCATGCAGCTAATTTTTGTTCAAGAATCGTTGTATTGTGCTCCTTGAAACAACCACACCGTCTTTTTCCAGAGCAGCCTGTATTTCTCCTGAGGTTACCTGTGGGTTTTTCTTTGTATCCCGAACAATTCTTCAGGCAGTTTTGGCTGAAATCTTTCTTGGTCTACCTGACCTTGGCTTGATATCAAAAGATCCACAAATTTTCCACTTCTTAATAAGTGATCGAACAGTACTGACTGGCATTCGCAAGGCTTTGGATATCTTTTTATATCCTCTTCCATCTTTATAAAGTTCCATTACCTTGTTATGCAGGTCTTTTGACAGTTATTTTCTGCTCCCCGTAGCTCAGTATCTAGCCTGCTCAGTGCATCCACGTGAGACCTAACAAACTCACTGACTATTTATACACAGAGACTAATTGTAATTTAAAAAGCCACAGGTGTGGGATATTCACCTTTAATTGCCATTTTCACTAGTGTGTGTCACCTTGTGTGTCTGTAATAAGGCCAAACTTTCAAGGGTATGTAAACTTTCGATCAGGGTCATTTGGGTGATTTCTGTTATCATTATGATTTAAAAAGGAGCCAAACAACTATGCGATAATAAATGGCTTCATATGATCACTATCCTTAAAAGACAAACAAAACAAAATGTCACAATTTCTGCCAGGGTATGCAAACTTACGAGCACAACTGTATGTTTTGTAAAGTCCCAATATATTAGAGGTTAATTAAAACAATGGGTACTTTGCAGTCTGTAAAGATATGAACAATTCTCTGAACTGAACTACAAATTCAAGTCAGATGAGATTTATTTTAATCAGTTGGAATTTGGGACTGACACGAGATTTATTAAGAATGCTTTATTATCAACCAGCAATTTTCCCTGGAGTGGCACGCTGATTTTCATCTCTGGTGCAAATCCCTTGAAACTTGTTGACAATGACAACGATTAGCTTCACAGCTACGTGCTGTATTTTATTTGCCTTTTTTCTTTGGCAGGAAAAACACTAGGATAAAAGGGGGCTAGTGAGAACGAGAGAAGGGGGGAGGGCGTAACTGACACGGGATGAGAGAAATGCATACAGATGAAGGGATTATGAAAGGTTCTTATAAGGAGAGGAAAATGAATTTTACCGGCCAGAAAAGAAGAAATAAGGGGAACAAAAAAGGAGACAGTGAATACATGTTCCTATGGTTTATATGTGCAGCATCAGCAGTAGACAGATTTAAAGGATTCATTAACTCCAGGACTTTCTCCCCGACACATGCTGGAAGCTCACAGCGAATGAGTCTGTCGATGTGTTTTATAACGTCCCATATGAATCAGGTGAAGAAAAGCCTTGATAAATAACAAGTTGCACTGACAAACTACCCATGCCGGATGGATTACTTGAAAAATTCAATCCATTACCAATCACCGTTACATGAAAAATAAAGTCATGATTGATATTATCCTTCGGAGTACTCAAAATATGTAACTTTTTCTATTCCTTTGGGATTTATTTTCATGTCACTTTTACTAAAAATTTATATATTTAAAAACATGTCTGCGGTGAACATGCTACAGAATGTGAATCCAGCCTACTGCTCTTTCAACCACTGTCTCCTCTGTCTTTTCCACAATGTGACAAACAAAATCTATCAATCAATGTAGTAAACAGATCTATCGTCCTCGTCGTGGAGTCACACTGAAAGTCAATGGATGCCAAGCGGCATCTCATTATCCCTACTGGAGATGGAACAAGTCCTTGCAGTTTACCTCTGCCAACCCAAATCTCCGAAAAAGTGAGGTTCTCCGAAAAGTGAGGATGGACTGAGACATTATAGTTAATTTTTTTTCAGCTGATTGTATGTGTTCTATCTGCTGGTGTGTCTTCCTGTCGGTTGCTGTGATGGTGTCCTTCCACCTCAGATTGTGAGAGATGACCCTTAACCCCCTGACCCTAGCCCTGACCCTAGGGATTTGAGAGACTCAGACAAACTGACAGCTGAGCACTTAAGTGAATGAGATAGGGGCGTTTCTGGCAGTCAACCACCCCCTCCACCGCGCCGTGTCAAATCACCAGGTAGTCATGACTGCACCGGGCCACCGGTCTCTCCACCGGTCGCAGTTGCTCCACGACGGAGCCCAGATCCTTGTGCTGAGGGATAACTGAGGGGCAGAGCCCAGATCCTTGTGCTGGGGGATAACTGAGGGGCAGAGCCCAGATCCTTGTGCTGAGGGATAACTGAGGGGCGGAGCCCAGATCCTTGTACTGGGGGATAGAGAGGCCAAAATGGGCCAAGCCCTCATTACGTGTTCCGTCCTGATAATGTGGATTTCAGTGATCTGCTGGTCCGATGGTGCTGGACTTGTTTGGCTGGAAGTGTTTGTCTTATAGTAGTTCTGGGATAAGTTTTCTTTTTTTATGAAAAATAAGTTTGTGTGAAGACTTAGAGAAGACTTAGAGAAGTGAATAGAGAAGTGACTTAGAGAAGACTTAGAGAAGTGAATAGATCTTATGGGTTAGGGTAAATGTTCTTCCTTCTGGTACTTTACGAAATAGTTTTGTGTATGTCAGTCGTCGATTTTGTGTAGAACCATCTAGAAAAACTGTTAATTGGAAATAAGTGTACTTTGTGTCACTTAGCTGACACTTCAATGTAAAGCCACTAACATATATTTGAAATATATTTGTGGTGGTCCCTGTAGAACTATCCCTGTGGTGGTCCCTGTATTGAACCTACAATATACCTGTAGATATAAATAGCACTCTGAGTTGGTGTCTGTGACCCGTGCTGTACAGGTGAATATAATTCAGCACTGTTGAAATCTGTCATTCTCCCATTTTATACAGAAAGTTTCCACTTTCAAAGCTGGGCGTGGCGCCAACCCAAACATGCACGGGAAAGCAGAGCCAACTGTGTTGATCTGGAGAAATCTTGACAGCTGTCCCAGGTGTGAAAAAAATTGTGTAATTGCTCACGCACTCTATAATTAAGGTGTCTAAATAGGTCTGACAAGACACCTGCCTGGTAAATACGCTGGTTGAAAACATCCGACTCACATCGTCTGCATTTACCCGTTCTGCCCAATTCTGTTATAGTTAAAAACGTATAGATCTTTTAACCAATAGGATCAGCTTTGTGAAACAGGAACTAAAGAACTGTGGAAAAAGCTATTGTGATTGGTTGAAATGCCAAATGGAATTTGGACTGCCTGTGTAGTGAGTTTTTTTATGTGAAGATCATGTAGAATCTTCATCAGATGATAGCTGACTGGGTTTTGGTTCAAGGTGTGTATATAATATTTTGGTGGTCTTTGTTGTACTAAATTGCATGTTACGACAACACAATATGGTGATGTGCCTCTTAACAGGTTTTTCTTTTTTACATTGGGGACATTCATTGTTATGTTAGCTTGCGGTAAAACCATCTGTTCTCTCTCTCTCCCTCTTCCTGTCTCTCTATTTCTGCCTCTTAAAGTAAACATTATTTTCCTAAACTTTTCCATTCTGTTCTCATTTTCTCATTTCTCTTTTTCTTTTTAGATTTTTTTTTACCTTTCCATCCCTCCTACTAAGATACAGGATTGTGTTTGTTGGTGTGTGTGTTGCTGTGTGTGTGTGGGTGTGCTTGCATATGTTTTTGTGTATGTGTGTGTTGCTTTGTGTGTTGGTGTGACTGTGTGTGTGTCTGTGAAGGACTAGCTCCACCCTTTATCTTCTGCCCATTGGCTGTCTGGTGTGATGAATTGAACACATCTGGTGTTCCCCCTCAGGGCTGAGGGGCACTGTGTTTGCCTGCCAACATCTCCTGTTTTCCTCCCGTCAGAGCGGCCTTCTCCTTGGCCTAACGAGTGATCACTGTGGATGTGTTCCCCGGGTCTGCTGCCGTGGTTGGGTCCCGTTACACGGGTGGAGCGTCCTCTCTCCATCTCTTGTCCTGAATGAGAAGAGACAAGGAGACAGGTCTTTTTTGGTTCCGCCGGGACACACCCCTGGTGTCTCCTGCTGTTCCTCTCCTCACCCCGACACTCCTCCGCCTGAGAGACAAATGAAAGCCAAACAGCTTGTGACAGCAGCTAGTTCGTGCGCTGCCCCTGGGGACCAGTTGAACTGGGTTATGTGGAGCTTTGCCTTGGTGCTGAACCCGGCCCTGTCATCGGGTCAGGTTCTTTGAGCTGGGTTACCAACAGGAGCCAGATGGGTGTGATTCGTCAACGGGAAAGTCCTGGGGGTAAAGGCTCTGTGATCATCAGTCCACAGTGGGTTGGCTGTGACGAGCCTACAGCTAGACCCCATGCTGTGATGTCATCATGGCGCACCTTCCTGCATGATGAAATAAACAAAATCATTACGGAAATCCGCCCAGACCACCACCATTTGCTCTTCTCTACACTACATTTGACCTATATTAAACACAAAGACAAAGATATTTACAGTGCATATATACAGCATATTTTTTATACTCAATTTAATTTTGGAGGTCACGATGAGAGATTCACCTGGACATTATGTTTGGGTGATATGTTAGCAACATGGCTCATTCACCTGGCAATGGAAACGCAGGCTTGTTTACTGATTGTCATCATAAAAATTGCTCAATGTCATGGCACTGTAAGGTCAGCCAAGAGATCTTAAAGGTCTTAGACATTTGACCCCCAAATGAACGAGACCCAATTCATTTTCAAGGTAGCAAGCCAAAATGGGATTTTACTGTTACTGATGTCTGAATTCACCATTTTGTATAATAGTGTCTATCACTATTAAATAATCATCATCCTCTCTGTCTGCAGGGACCACACGCAAATAGAAGCAGCTCCTGCCAAGGTCAAGGGTGAGACTTCGGGTACAGGTTCACACCGGGAACATGTTCCACTAGGGTTCCATCCCACAACCCTTTTCTCCTGTTCAGTGATGCAGCTGTTGTGCACCTCATTATTATTTTAGCAGTTCTTTGTGTTTCTCTGCCCGTCCCTCTATTTTCTTGCTCTCTGTTTTCTTTCTCTCTCTCTTTTTCTCTCCCCGACTTTCTCCTCAACCCTCTCTTAGTTTTTTTTCTTTCTCCAGCTCTGTTTTTCTTTCTTTCTTTCCTTCCCTCTCCTTTCCTTCTGTCACTGTCTCCCTCTTTGTTTCTCACTCTCGCGATCCCTCTCCCTTTAACTTTTTCTTCCTAAATGATTATCTTGATTGCAGATGCTATATCCACTATCACAAAGCTCGGTGAAAACAACAGGCATGCCGCCTATTTGATGACGAAAGCGAAAGGATTTACTGGGAACTCTCTGATCTTCGGGAATCAAGATCAGAAGGTGCTGACTCGGGTGCTAATTCCATTGAAGTGAAGTTAGGGGGACTGAGGGGAAGCGTGATTTATGCAAACTAGGTTCTGAACTTGTGGGGCGTTGAGTTCTTATACTAATAACTAGATACATTTAGATACAGGAGCTTCACTGATTGAAATCGTCTTGATGTTTCCAGAGTATAAATTTGCATTTGGGTCCACATTAAAGTACAGTATGAATAGAAAACATCCCAAGCTGCGCTGGGCGGTTGGGGCCTTGCGGGTGTACTGTCTCTATCTGTGCCTGTGTTTATACCAGTAGGTGTGTGTGTGTGTGTGTGTGTGTGTGTGTGTGTGTGTGTGTGTGTGTGTGTGTGATGGCACATGCATTCTCACCCAAATAGTGTTCATAAAATGTGATAGAAATGTCAGTGTTATATTATTAGTAGTCACATTAACAAATAGTTTTAATGTCTCCCTGTGCCATGTTAATTTGTCAGTTAAAATGTTAAAACATCAGTAAAAAGAGTTAAAGAAAATCATCCTTTTCCACATACAGTACATTACACAACACAGTTGATTAATTCAACACATTGCTAAAGAAATAATAGCTGTGTTTGGTCAAGTGAGTATTGTGAAATGCGTTTATTTTGTCAAAGCTGTACAACCACACTGACACCTTCATACATATTCATGCAACACCCCCCCCCAACACAGAAAGAGACACAAATCTGAATATAGGAAATGGAAATTACAAATGCATGAGATTTCTTAATACCAGCCCCCCCCTTCTTTTTCATAGCCTTTTCACTTTTCCTCTCTCTATCTTTGTGTCTCCTCACTCTCCTTTCGTCTTTCTCCTCCTCTCCCCATTTGCCTTCTCTCATTCTTGTCCTTTTTCCTAACCTTCTTCACGTGTACAGTTCCCTCGCTCTTTCTTCTTTCTGGCCTAATTATCTCATTCTGCAACACGTTTCCCGTCTCTGTCAATGTCTCGGGTTAATTAGGCGGCGTTACCTCAGCTAATGTGCACAACATCTATCAAACCAATTTTTGTTGTTATCAGGGCGCACGCACGCATGTACTGTATATACTTGGACTGATTATGGACACACACGTGCACGCACGCTGTCACATCAAGTTCAAAGCAGTGCATTAATAAACCTTTTAGCTGGCACATTAATGTGCGTCGTTTCCGTGGTTGTGGTGCGTTTGTTTTGTTTTTGCCGGTTCACTCCTCCTGAATAGCGCCGTTGATCTTGGTCACTGTTGGTCTTGGTCACTGTTGGTCTTGGTCGCTGTTGGTCTTGGTCGCTGTTGGTCTTGGTCACTGTTGGTCTTGGTTACTGTTGGTCTTGTTACTGTTGGTTTTGGTTATCCTCTTGCAGGAAACTTTTCAACCTTGAGAAAGCTGCATGCTGGTCAGTGTGGGGCAGGTCAGAGAGCTTCTTTGGTCCAGCAGTACATTGACGAATTGGCAGACGTTGCCATAGCCTGGCTATTCTTCCCTGGAGCACACCTATAGCCTGGAGCTGTGTGTGTGTGTGTGTGTGTGTGTGTGCTTGTATGTGTGCGTGTATGTGGTGTATCATGTGTGTTCATGTCTGCGCGTGAATGTGTGTGTGTTCGTGTGTGAAGGCCTTTATGTGTGTGTGTGTGTGGGTGTAAATGTAAATATGTGTGTGTTTTAATTCATGAGAGTGTGTGTGTGTGTGTGTGTAGGTGGAGGGATGGGTGTAAACCTGTCAAGAGCCCTTTGAGAGGAGCTGCCAAGGTGAGACTCTGACCCTGACCAGCTGTCCTTATCCCTGACAGACAACACACACCCCTCTCTCTCACCTGTCTCTGTCTCTCTGTCTGTCCCTCCCTGCTTTTCTCCCTCTCTCTCATGCCTTAATCGCTGTATCTCTCTCCCTGTTTCTTTCTCCCTGTCTCTCTATCAATTCAAAGAGGCTTTATTGGCATTGGAAGCATTTGTTTACATTGCCAAAGCAAGTGGAAAATAAGAAAAATCTAATAAAAATAATGAAAGTGAACTGAACCCTCTCTCTGGTCTCTCTTCACCATTCTTCTTTCCTGCTCCCTCTCTTTTTCCTCAGACCCCCACACCCCCACGTCCCTTTATTTTCTTGACCCACCTCTCTTTCCGTCTCTCTCTTTATCTCCGGTTGATGGATGGCGTCTGTAGCCAAGGCGTTTACCGCTCAGGCCAAAGGGAGACCAAGGATGGATGTCTGGGAGGCAGAGCCTCTGCGCTGGCTTGGTCAGGTCTGACGGAGTGGCCTTGCGGGTGAGAGATGAGCAGACAACACCTGCGCCCGGCGGCCAAGGCACCTGGCTGACAGGGGTTCACCACGCGGTGAGACACACCACCGCCGCTGGGCGGGACTCCGCCGTATGTTTACAAGCTGGGATGTTATTTTATTACTAACAAGAAATCCAATGTGGTGTGCGCTGGTTTGAATGGGGCTCACCCTCCTTTGGTGCAGATGTAGGACCTAATTTAACACAGGTTTTTACAGTGGGAATGAGTCCTGTGGAATCCCATAGGGTGCTGATACATTAAACATGGGGATGGTTGTAGCGGGTCGAGACATTTTTCATTGCAGATTACAAAATTGACTTTTTCAAACTTCACAAGCCTTTCAAAACCTCAGTTAGACCTTGTCACAACTGTTTGCACACATTTCCTGAATGTGTACGGCCGTTTTCTCAAAACTATTAACGCACCTATTTTGATGAAACCCTAGACACAAAATAAAATGTTTTAATCAAAACCATATTATCTGACTCGGTGTTCCAGAATTCCCCCTATGAAGTTTGTACTTTCCATGATAATATAGACTGGGTCGATGTCTATAGGGAATGCTGAAATGTCCAGACAATACACAATCACCATAGTTGCTCTTTTTTGGGGGGGGGGGTTTACAATGTAATTCACCTTTTCAGTAATCATACGGTTACAAATGACTTTGTGAAATAATTTACGGTGCCACAGTAAACAGGAGAAGATCTGGGCACTGATAAACACCTCGTCTGAGGTAACATGTCTAGGCCAGTTTCGGGGGAAGAATCAGACGTTGTTTTTCCAACGGTGGACTTATTTCCTTTTCATTTTTCTCTACAACGTTTGTCTATCATCTGCTCGTCACTCCGGTTTCCGTGGATTTCTCACAGTTTCAGAGCTTTAAGTAATGTGTTGACATGCAGTGAGGTGAATCCTTTTCAGATAAAAGGGAAGTGGTTGCCGAAAGAACATATGTTATTGGATCACAACTCCAAGACTTGGCATAAAGATGGCCGCCCTCTCACATGAACCACAGTGTTTACGCTTCTCCTGGAAAATAAACACTCCGCCAGCTCGCAGCTGAGGGTAGTGCAGTGTCCTAAGAAAGTAAAGCGAAAATCATTAAAAGATGACATAAAAAAAAGAAAATATGGTTTTCCACAGATTTGTCTGATGGATGAATACGCTTTTACAGTTATAAGTGGCACCGGACAGGGAGCACGACGCACTTGGCAAAAGGTCATTCGTAATTCTGTGGGCGTACCAACTGTTGAGTCAGCTGATAAGGCTTCTTAAGTTGTTAAAGCAAATAGCGTATATCTTGAATCAATAACAATGCTGCCTTAACTTATCTTATTTAACTTATCTTTAAAATACATTTACTTCCCCTTCAGTGAAACTTTCAAAGATCCTCTTTACTCTTCTAGCTAACACTGGGTTGCCTTTTACTGAGAATAAATATTTCCACTTTCCCATTTCCAATCATTTCCAATCGTATCTACAGCATTCTCTGAACGCAACACTGCATTTATATTTGCCTTGTGTACATCCATTGCATTGCACATGCAATAGAGGGAGTGGAACTTTTAGGTAGATTGAGTTGCTTTGATTGGTCTGCATTTTTGTACCGCAAGACTGTAATTGGAAAACAATGATTAGACAAGTGTCACCGGAAGGGCCCTTGAGAAATGCTTTGTGGTTTGTAGCTATGGATACCTTGGAAGATGGCTGAGCTTGTAGTAGAACTAAACATGATACAATGATATATAGATGGTGCATTCTTTGTAACTGCAGGAAGTCCAGGATATGAGCAGATTGCAGGTTAAATTATTTTTTAATGTTGATGACATTGCAGAATTAATACTTGGGTCATACTATAAAATGATGGTTTGTTTTTAGTTGCTTTGGTACTATTATCACTGGTACGGTGCAGTGTTTCAAAACTCTTAACTGATCATACTATTAACCATTAAATCTCACATTTAAAACAACTGATTTTGCCTTCATTTTGTTTCTAAACAATTTTCACCACAAGATCATGTATTCCACCACTAAGTTTTTGGTGAAATATTTAGTCCTCCCTATAGTTCACCCAAATAACAAAAAGACAGTGTTTTCCTTAAACATTCCTTCCTGTAGACATTCTTGGTTTTCACTGTTTCCTATTATTAGTGGTAATGGATGTGTAATTCAGTAATTTGCATGTATGATTAATTACAATAAAATAATGTGGTTTTGGAAAACACCATATTTCCCTCCATGATAATCCATCACAGGTAAAAACCATTTGCTTTCTAAACATGCAGTCTTTATTTAATCTGGTGATCGAATGAGCTGTCTTGTTTCTGGCAATGATATTGACAATTTGCTGTCAGGCCCTTCATCTAAAATTGAATTTGACATTGGGACAAGCAGTCCATTACCATTTGTTTAGTACTGCATAACTTTCCCAAGGCACGATGATTTCTGGGAATGATAGCATTTACTTGAAAGTAGGGCTAACATAAACAGCAAAACGAACAGTGGCTTGACAGAAATGGCGTACGACGAAAAGAGATTCAGTTAACTCATTAGGGAGGTACGGGCTGTAGCCATTTCAATCTGCTACATTGAGGCCATTAGCGTGTCTATGCCGGGAGCACACATAAATGACATCCCGGTCGCAGGCATGGCCCTGTCATATGGCAGGAGGTCTGTGGCTAAAGCTCCTTATTAGCGGTCATTCATTTCAGTTAGCCTTTAATCGTTCCCACACAACCTAATTGGATGAGTCATTTGATGATTTGAAACTGGCCCAAATGCCTGGTTAAGGCATTTGATAATACCGCGGACGCCAATGGTATCGGGGTCCTCAGGCCATTACGGTGGGCACAGCGCTGGTAGAACCCGACCTATGACCCTATGCAATCTGCAGTCAGAGTGCACAGGAGACCATGACATCTATCTGCTGGTGGGGGGGTTTCTTAAATGTGTCTTCCTCCTAGACATCCGCTCCAAGCCCCTCCCTGTCCACCCAGGAAGTCAGTTGAATCGATGCATGAGGACCTGCCCCCTAGAACGATGGCTTAAGTTTTTGCGGGTGTCCGACCCCCCTGAGAGAGTAAATTACATCACTGGTGATGTTTCAGCCCCCCAGCCTGCACAGTGCATGGCCAGTCGCTGATTACCTCACGGAGCCAGTGGCACAGTCAGCGCTCGAACCTAGACTGTAATGGACAGCTTTACAATATAAAATAGGGTGGTTGTGCCACCAAGGAGCCAACGGGATCTACTTTTGAGACACAGGAAATGTGAATCATTATAGAAATTATGAAACTAGGTTCACTAGAGCTTGTCCACGTCACTAGAAATCGACCACATGACTCGAGCTACAGTATCCTACATCACTAGAGCTCTACCACAAGACTAGAGCTCTACTACATCACTAGAGCTCTAACACAAGCCCAGAGCTACACGACATCACTAGAGCTCTAACCCAAGCCCAGAGCTGTACCCCAAGACTAGAGCTCTACCACATAACTAAAGCTGTACCACATAAAGTTTGTTCATAGAGGTGGAATAAGGTAGGAAGGGGGGATGTTCAGATGTTCAGTTTCCCTTCTCCATGTTACCAAGAGAAGGATCCAGGCAAAAGTCCAGGCAAGTTTAATGCTGCTAAAGTGTGTCTAATGACTTACTACTGAATTACAGCCTTCATTAGATGTATAATCTATCACCATCAGACAGTTGTTAATATATTGCATGTTGGGACAGAACAAACATCATTAAGCAAGGAGGAACACACTGTCTTTTTGCCTTCTGCTCTTTCTTTTTCAACAATTTCAGCAACCTTGAACATGTGGCATATGTGCAATATTAATATAATGTTAATGAATGCATTTATTTAATCATAAAGGTTGCCATAGCCCACAATGGTACCATCACACTTGACCCATTACACCTTTTAGCCGACAAACTCCAACACACCACTCAACCTGCACATTAAAGCACAGGCCCATGTCATCAATTATTAAAATGGGCCAACGTCGTCGTCTTTTGGGGATTCCATGATCCTCCTTGCCCGTCAAAGTGATGCACTTTCCATTCCCCCCGTCCTCTTGATTCCTCCACAAATTGCTTTTCAGAAGTGGCGGGGCCGCCATTTAGTCATTACCACGGCTGTCTCCTCCCCCGAGGACCTTCCCTGGGCTCTGTAAGTGACTTGGAGACACTGTCCCCGTCCCTGTCATGTCTCATCCTCCATCTGGGAGAAAGGGGAGGGTAAGTGCCTGAGAAGCGGGTCCCTTGGTTGCCGAGTCCCTTGGACGCCTGTGTGCGAATAAAGAGGTCTTGGGTAGTGAAAAGGCCATTAGGGGCTGTGCCTCTCTTGGCAAATGGGATAGCTGGCTGGTGGCTGAGTAGTAGCATGGTTTCTGAATCTGGTTCTGCCTCCAGAACTTTCTTAAAATGTTTGAGATCCGGGACACGTTTAAGCCAATCCGGGTCACAGACCTCCCTGTTAGATGTCTTGGTGGTAGTGACAATGTACTTCGATAAGGACAGCGTGTGTTCGCCGAGGGCCTTTATTTTGTATCCTTAAAGCAAATGCACCCCAATCCACTAAGGCCATGCTGGGATGTGGACCCCTCCACCTGAGAAATGTGACACATCCACTTTTCATGACTGCAGTCGTCATCAACCCAGCTTTCGCCCCCCCCCCCCCCCTCTAAAGGGTTTAGGATGTGACTACATTCCAGGTTCTGATTGTCAAGTGAAAGGACAACATAACTGTTGCAGGGAGCCAAGTGCACGTGCAATTAGTCAAGCAGCAATCCATAACACTTTTCGACTGGATTCTAAAAGTTTGAGGGAAGTCACCTGTATAGTTCTAGGTGGTACTTAAATTGTCTCAGTGTGCACCCTGTGTTGGATAGAAGTCACAGTTCAGTGAGTTTTTTTAAAGGAAAGTCACTAGAGATAATCAGCATCCTAGCATGCTGACAGAGACATACAGCTGAGGTACAATAACACTTCAGAGTAACCTCCAAAAGATAGAAAGGTGCCATCCTGTAATATCAAATTGTCAAGGAGGATTTTAATCCTTAGGGACGCAAAGACAAAACCAGCACTGAGGAGGAGACTAATGCCTAGCCTGGCTACCCAAACTCATCAAAATGTGTTACTCCCTCGTTTCTTCCTCTTCAGTGACGTCCAGAATGCAAAACAATTCTAAGCATTCTGACTGGTCCCTGGAACAGATAGGCAGTTTCTAGAACTCTGATTTGTTGATCACATCATCAGAACTCTGATTTGTTGAACTCTGATGATCACATCTCTGATTGCTTTCTTTTGTGCAAAACCCGTCATTTTGACAAAAAACAACAATGATTTCGTCATTGGTCTCAGACTGAGCTGTGTTTGCGAACGATAGGGCATGGGAAGAATTCACTTGGAGTCGTCAGGCCTTATAGTACCTTTCTGGAAGGCAATGTTCCATTCAAATCCTTTACCAAACTGGCAGTTTGTCAGTTATTCTGAAAGAGGTCCCACAGACAACAACAGAAATATGATAAAAAATATTAAGAGACAGACTTGAAAGTCAGACAGGTTGAACAACGCATCTTGAACGGGGACTTTACATTCATTACTATCCCTGATTCTGCCCAGAAGAAAGTAAATTGCAGAGTGTCTTTTCAAGGGTGTCCTAGCCAAGAGCGCCACAGCAATCAATGTAACAATACAACACGCAATGCAGTTAAAACAACGGCCACTTGATTCTGCCTACGGGCGAAAATTACACTCATCCCGAACAGTCACACATCAGTTCAGAGGGGTCCAAACACTTCTAGGTTAGTTGGCTATAAAGCAATTACCTGACTGATTTTGTCCTAAATTTCAGGAGAAATGTGGCATGGCTGTTTGCGGTGAAACTATGGCATTCGGTGTCTCTGGAAAGGTCCAGTTCTTAAAAAAGTTTCACTTTCCAGGGAGGTTTGCTGGTGTGAGTTGAAAGGTTTTCATGTAGAGTGGTGGTT
>JACXGI010009199.1:0-31231 GCA_016801175.1 Esox masquinongy
TAATTTTCTGAGATACTGAATTTGGGGTTTTCATTAGTTGTCAGTTATAATCATCAAAATTAAAAGAAATAAACACTTGAAATATATCAGTCTGTGTGGAATGAATGTATACATTATACAAGTTTCACTTTTTGAATGGAATTACTGAAATAAATCAACTTTTTGATGATATTCTAATATTATGACCAGCACCTGTATATATACAGCTCCGGAAAAAATTAAGAGACCACTGCACCTTTTTCTTTCCTTTCCAAAAAAGTTGAGAAGGAAAGTTTTGAGCGAAGAACAGAAGCGTTCAATTTGCAGTGGTCTCTTAATTTTAACCCTTCTGTTCCTCACTCAAAACCTCCCTTTTCGGCTTTTTTGGAAAGGAAAGAAAAAGGTGCAGCGGTCTCTTAATTTTTTCCGGAGCTGTATATATTTTTTTATTTTTATTTTGATAATCACTTGTGGACAGAACTTAAACATGAACAATTCCACAGATGTCAGTGGTGACAAGGCAAACACATCAAAGTTGAAAGTAGAATGTATGGTAAATATGAAGAATATAAATGTTTGATAACATGCATCCAATGCAACAAAGCATTAACTGCTCCGGAAAAAATTAAGAGACCACTGCACCTTTTTCTTTCCTTTCCAAAAAAGTTGAAAAGGAAGTTTTTGAGGAACAGAAGCATTCAATTTGCAGTGGTCTCTTAATTTTAACCCTTCTGTTCCTCACTCAAAATCTTCCTTTTCAACTTTTTTGGAAAGGAAAGAAAGAGGTGCAGTGGTCGTTTAATTTTTTTCCAGAGCTTTATATATACTGCTAAAGAACATGTTAAAGGAATACACTTTGGCCTTAATCTATATTTATATTTGAGACAATTCCAAAAGAACACACTGCTGCTTATTTTCATGCAGGGTTGCGGCTACATTCTGGTATGGGTCTGATTGACAGTGGCAAAACCGGGGAGGTTTTCCAGACAAACAGAAATGGGATGTGGATACGCATAGGCAAAATCCAAGAGGAACACCTGCTTCAGTCTGCTTTACTGTACATCAGACATTGGGAGAGGAATTCACCTTTTAGCAGGACAATCACCAGGAACAAAACGACATATTTACATATCAAGAATAATATTGAAGTTTCTAATTGGTCAAGTGATAGTTTTGACTTAAATCTGTTTGAAAATGGATGAATACTTTAATTTATTTGAAAATATTTTAAATTGTAGTCTAGCCAGGATCCCCAAAACCTTCCCGGAGCAAACAGCTATGGGAAATAACATTACAAAATATTTTTTTTCCCACATCCATTGTATCATGTGATGGTAGCTGTATTTAGAGTACAGTAAACATGGTAATAAATGTATGGAAGTGTAATGATATACTGCTCCGAAAAAAATTTTGAGACCACTGCACCTTTTTTTTTCCGTTCCAAAAAAGCTGAAAAGGAAAGTTTTGAGTGAGGAACAGAAGCGTTCAATTTGCAGTGGTCTCTTAATTTTAACCCTTCTGTTCCTTACTCAAAACCTCCCTTTTCAACTTTTTTGGAAAGGAAAGAAAAAGGTGCAGTGGTCTCTTAATTTTTTCCGGAGCTGTATATTTACTTTCTCTCATGTTAAATCTGTGCATTTGTAGCATTGAAAGAACCACTTTTGAGAGATGAGCCATTCCTGCATCACACAGCAAGGGTTGCCTGAGGTCAAAATTAAAATAATGAAACACGTTACAAGGAATTACAGCTCTATGATGCGTGACACCGCAGGCTAAATGAACACATGTTGAAGATATCTTGGATGACGTCTTCCTCCTCAGGATGGAGACATAAAACGTGTCAGGAATATCTTCTGTTTTGTCACATCGTCTCGAATATTCTTCTCAAAGGTACATTTTATGAATGGTCTGGTGAACTATAGCCTGAAGATAAGCAGGGTCATTCCAGGTCACCCTTGGGCGACCAGCTGCTGCTATAGGTGGTATTGAAGGGCCAGTAGAATATCACTGTTTAAGCCTCCCTCTGTGCTTCTACATGACCTTGCCTAATTACATTACAAAACACCCCTGTTCACTATTACACCTAAGATTTAGTCAACATTATCCTTTTGCAGTCTGTAGGGAACACACAGCGCCGCTGCATGAAATATATTTGTGCAATCAAACAAAGTTTTAAAAATATATGTTTTGAAGTAATGTTACTGGTGGAATAGTGTCAGAGGTAAAGTGCACGCCAGCATGTTTTATTTAGCCTGCTTAGTTGAGGGTTGCATGGCTACATCAAAGTAAATGTTTTTCTACTAACAGAGGATGATTAGGACGTTGCACCTTCCTCTACCGTTGGCAAAAACAGTACTTCAAATGAATACAGTCAACAATAATCAGTTAGCAATGCATCCTCAACAGCTCCCTCTTGCCGTACAGATGCAATCATGGTTGTTCAGAATGAACTAGTTATGTGTTCCACCTTGCCACCACACACATACAGTGGATATAAAGTCTACACACTCCTGTTAAAATGCCAGGTTTTTGTGATGTAAAAGAATGAGACAAAGATAAATCATGTCAGAACTTTTTCCACCTTTAATGTGACCTATAATGTGAACAATTCTATTGAAAAACAAACTGAAATCTTCGAGGGGGAAAAATGAAAAATAAAAACCTTACAGTAACCTGATTGCATAAGTGTGCACACCCTCTTATAACTGGGGATGTGGCTGTGTTCAGAATTAACCAATCACATTCAAACTCATGTTAAATAGAAGTCATTACACACCTGGCATCATTTAAAGTGACTCTGATTAATCACAAATAAAGTTCAGCTGTTCTAGTAGGATTTTCCTGACATTTTCTAAGTTGCATCTCAGAGCAAAAGCCATGGTCCGCAGAGAGCTTCTGTTACGTCCTCTGTTGTGTTGGGTGCTGTCCTTGTCTTTCCTCTGTTTCCTTCCCAGGTGCTGTGGGTTGCTGCAGACGATATGGGCGTGGCCATCACCTCCACCAGCCAATCGCGAGCGGCACACCGTCCTATAAAGTCTTTCAGTTTGTGTGTGGAAGTGGTAGCTTAGCATACCGTTTTGTTTTGTGTGTGTGAGTGAGAGAGAGAAAGACAGAGAGACAGACAGACATTATTTGTATTAGATTTAGGATTAGGTCAATTTTGAGTGCGTGAAAGAGGAGTATCGGTATTTGTGCTAGTGTTGTGTTTACCCTCATTCTAGACCCCTGTGGAGTAGGGCTAGGAAGACACCCTGGGGTTTACATACGCCCATAGGTAATCCACTGTTATACACACTAGGTTAGAAGCCAGTGGCTGTCGCCCAGTGTTATTGTAGCAGTGAGGTCAGAGTTGTGCTAGGGTAGTTTTGGGTAGGCAGGGTTTAGAGGTGTGGGGTCAAGTTCAAGGTCATTTTGTATTTGTTTTCTTTGTTTTGACATTGCCTACTCCCAACGCTGGCATTGCCCTACTCCCAACGCTGTTACCTGCTGCCCTCTTTCCCTGGTGTTTGTTTTATCGTTCGTGTAATTGTCCTTTCCGATCATACTTTCATTAAATACCCAAGACATTGGGTTAAGCCTATAAGCCTGGTTGTCCGACCTCCTTACTCGCACCCACTACCACGCGTTTTGCCCACTTCACAGGGAGTTTACGAGCAGCGGGGTGTTGCGTTCCCTCCCCCGGGAGGCGTTCGTAACATGGTGGGGGCTCGTCCGGGATCTTTAAACCATAGGCCCCGTTGCTCTGAGCTCTCGGTGTGAGTGGTGCCAAGGTGTGGTGGTAGGTGGTGTGAGTTTGGGGGTGTTGCGTAGGTTTTCTGGTTGTGTGTTGGTGTTGTTACCTGTTGGTGCTCCGTACGCTGCTGTGCACGCAAAATGGCTGCCTCTGCTGTCTCCATGTTCGTTGAAGCGCCCTCTGTTGGTCGGTTGGTAGGCTTGCGGAAGGTAGACCCGTACGCCATAGCTGACCATTACCAGCTCCCCATCCCTGAGCTGGCCCGTAAAGCTGAGCTTATGGCGCTAGTCAGGGAAGGGTTAGTTGAGAAGAGCATTCTGTCCCTAAAGGATGAGAGTGAAGCCTCAGATGAGGAGACGGGTGGTCCACCTGATGCCAAGTCGTTGGACGGCGCAGTGGAAGGGGCTGCTCATACACCCTTTACGTTGCCCCGATTCGACCTGTTGTCTCCTGCTTCCTCTGTTTGTTTGGATGGGTCCACTAGGCTGAAGCTGAGGCTGGCTCGTCTGGAGATGGGACTGAAAGAAAAAGAGTGTACCAGACAGAGGGAGTTTGATCTGGAAGTCAGACGTATGGAGATAGAGAAAGAGGTGAGAATCCGACAGCTGGAGCTAGAGGCGGGCTTCAGCGTGTCCTCTCAACCTCCTCATCGGGAGGCTCAGTTCGAGGTAATCAAGAACATTGCTTTAGTGCCGCCTTTTCGTGAGACCGAAGTGGATTCCTACTTCTCTATGTTTGAGTGTGTGGCTACTGCTTTACACTGGCCACAGGAAGTTTGGCCCCTCCTGCTACAATGTAAACTGTCAGGAAAAGCCCAGGAGGTTGTAGCTGCTCTCTCCCTAGAAGACAGTCTGCAGGACGACATAGTCAAGGCGACCGTGTTGCGTGCTTATGAGTTGGTGCCTGAAGCATATAGGCAGCGCTTCAGGAATCACAAAAAGCCCCCTCACCGTACGTTTGTTGAGTTTGCCAGAGACAAAGAGTCTCTGTTTGACCGCTGGTGTTTAGTCAGCAAAGCCACTACCGTCACTGATATTCGGGAGTTAGTACTGTTAGAGGATTTCAAGAACAACCTACCTGACAGAATCGTAGTTCATCTGAATGAACAGAAAGTGGCGACGTTGGCGCAGGCAGCAGTGTTGGCCGATGAGTATGCTCTGACCCACAAAACAGTGTTCAGTGCTCCTCGCTCCGAGGGCCGAACGAATATATCGTCGGTGCCTCGATCGGGCCGCTTTTCCACCGATGACCCTAAGCCGTCGCGTGAAATCCGTGAATATTATTACTGCCATCGGGTGGGTCATGTGATTGCGGACGGTCCGGTTCTGAAAAGTAAGCCGAAACAGTCACTATCACCACCCCCTAGAACAAAAAGTGTGGGTTCAGTGCAATCTGTGGCTTGTCCGAAGGACAGACTTATTGGCTCAGCGTTGGTTAAACCAGATCCTGTTTACACCCCGTTTGTGTCTGCTGGCTGTGTTTCCTTAACTGGGGAACATGCTGACCGAAAGCCAATACAAATCTTACGAGACACCGGTGCGGCACAGTCGGTTATCGTACGGATGTTTTACCTTGGTCCTATGTTTCGTATTGTGGCTCACATGTTATCTTGACGGGTATTGAGACACAAACGGTATCTGTGCCCCTACACTGGGTCCACTTAGAGTCAAACTTGGTCTCAGGACGTTTCCGGGTTGGTGTCGTGCCTACACTCCCGGTAAAAGGCATAGCATTATTACTGGGGAATGATATCGCTGGGGGTGCCGTGTCTCCAGTGTTAGAGATAGTAGACGACCTGACAACCGATAATGCAGATGATGAAATGGGTCAGGCATTTCCCCATGTTTTCTCTGCTTGTGTGCTAACCAGGGCGCAGTCCCGCAAGCTGGGCAACATGGTGGACTTGTCTCGTTCAGTCTTTGAGTGCATTGGGACAGAGGAAAACAAACCGAGTAGTCCTTCTACCAAGCCTACGGTTGCTACCCCCGTAGATTCGAAAACACCCAGTTACATGACGTTCTTTTGTCAGTCACCCCTGAGAAGGAGATTGAATGCCAATGGGATGACTCCGGTCTCCGTAAATGTTTTGCTGTGGTTGTTTCCGCTAAAGAAGTTTAATCTAGGAAGACCGCCTATTACATGGAAGCCGGTGTCCTAATGCGTAAGTGGGCAGCACATGACGCGGTTAGCGACTGGAGTGCAGTGCTACAGGTGGTTGTACCTACCCCATTCCGACAGCAGATGCTGTCGCTTGCGCATGACCAGGTGTGGTCTGGACATCTAGGGATCACAAAGACCTACGATCGAGTCCTCCGGCATTTCTCTCTGGCCAGGTTTGAAATCCGATGTTGTCAAATACTGTAAAACATGTCATGCATGTCAACTCACTGGCAAAGCCAATCAAACAATTCCCCGAGCACCCCTCTGTCCCATTCCTGTGGTGGAGGAACCATTTGACCGAGTGTTAATAGATTGTGTGGGTCCATTGCCGAAAACAAAGTCAAACAACCAGTTTTTGCTAACAATAATGTGCAGTGCTACTCGATACCCAGGGGCTATTCCTCTCCGTACCATAAAAGCTAAAGGCGTGATCAAGGCACTAGTTAAGTTCTTCTCCACGTTTGGGCTCCTGAAAGTAATTCAATCTGATCAGGGAACCAACTTTACATCCAAATTGTTCTCTAACGTGCTAAAGACCCTGTCCATTTCACATCAAGTCTCCAGCCCGTATCATCTGTAAAGTCAAGGGGCTCTTGGACGCTGGCATCAGACTCTCAAAGCGATGCTGCGTAAATATTGTATGGACACCAAAACCGACTGGGACGAGGGCGTTCCTTACAAAGCATCAGAGGGGTCTTATTGTTGAAAGATATCAGTCAGGAGAAGGGTACAAAAGAATTTCCAAAGCATTAGATATACCATGGAACACAGTGAAGACAGTCATCATCAAGTCGAGAAAATATGGCACAACAGAGACATTACCAAGAACAGGACGTCCCTCCAAAATTTATGAAAAGACGAGAAGAAAACTGGTCAGGGAGGCTTCCAAGAGGCCTACAGCAACATTAAAGGAACTGCAGGAATTTCTGGCAAGTACTGGCTGTGTGCTACATGTGACAACAATCTCCCGTATTCTTCATATGAATGGGCTATGGGGTAGAGTGGCAAGACGGATGCCTTTTCTTACAATGAAAAACATCCAAGCCATCCAAGCAATTATTTCATAGCTTTGTGTGGAAACAGACCCTAGTATTAACCACACCCATATATAAACTGCATTTGCCCGGAGAACTATGACTCATACATAAATTGCCCATTAATATTAAACACCTGTCATAGGGCGCTATCAAAACGCAATACTTTAATTAAATAATGATTGCATCGCTCAGATTGACTCTCCATGACATTGTTTTCTCTTGGTTGAAAATCGTCTCCTGGGAGATTTCTGATGGTAGCCACTAGACCAGGGTTCTTGAACTCTTACCCTACGAGGGACGGAGCCTGCTGGTTTTCTGTTCTACCCCAACGTTAATTGGACACACCTGGATTCTGAGGTCTAAATAAGTCCCTGATTAAAGGGTTTCAATGAAAAAATGGAGTGGAACTGGCTTTGACGGACACCTGTCATAGGGCGTTATCAAAATTAATTTGTTGACGAATAAAAGTTATAGTTGTGCTATGCCACCATTCATAAGCTTATTGCACTCATATGTATCTATAATATTCAATAATTCTACCAAATTGCTGTTAGTTAACATTGTTATGAATATAATTGCCATAATTGCCATATCTATAATGTTCAATACTACTACCTAGATTAATGCTAGTTTACAGTAATTTTGTAAACTGCTGCTAGTGTACAGTGTTGTGTATATTATTGCTTTATTTTTTTGTTTGGCTATATTTTTGCTTATGTATATATACAGTCAGTATCTCACAGAACTGAGGACACCCCTCACATTTTTGTAAATATTTGATTATGTCTTTTCATGTGACAACACTGAAGAAATGACACTTTGCTACAATGTGAAGTAGTGAGTGTACAGCTTGTATAACAGTGTAAATTTGCTGTCCCCTCAAAATAACTCAACACACAGCCATTAATGTCTAAACCGCTGGCAACAAAAGTGAATACACCCCTAAGTGAAAATGTCCAAATTGGGCCCAATTAGCCATTTTCCCTCCCCGGTGTCATGTGACTAGTAATTGTTACAAGGTCTCAGGTGTGAATAGGGAGCAGGTGTGTTCAATTTGGTGTTATCGCTCTCACACTCCCTCATACTGGTCACTGGAAGTTCAACATGGCACCTCATGACAAAGAACTCTCTGAGGATCTGAAAAAAAGAATTTTTGCTCTACATAAAGATGGCCTAGGCTATAAGAAGATTGCCAAGACCCTGAAACTGAGCTGCAGCACGGTGGCCAATACCATACAGCGGTTTAACAGGACAGGTTCCACTCAGAACAGGCCTCGCCATGGTCGACCAAAGAATGGTGCTCAGCGTCATATCCAGAGGTTGTCTTTGGGAAATAGACGTATGAGTGCTACCAGCATTGCTGCAGTGGTTGAAGGGGTGGGGGGGTCAGCCTGTCAATGCTCAGACCATACGCCGCACACTGCATCAAATTGGTCTGCATTGTTGTCGTCCCAGAAGGAAGCCTCTTCTAAAGATGATGCACAAGAAAGCCCGCAAACAGTTTGCTGAAGACAAGCAGACTAAGGACATGGATTACTGGAACCATGTCCTGTGGTCTGATGAGACCAAGATACACTTATTTGGTTCACATCGTGTCAACCGTGTGTGGTGGCAACCAGGTGAGGAGTACAAAGACAAGTGTGTCTTGCCTACAGTCAAGCATGGTGGTGGAAGTGTCATGGTCTGGCGCTGCATGAGTGCTGCCGGCACTGGGGAGCTACAGTTCATTGAGGGAACCATGAATGCCAACATGTACTGTGACATGCTGAAGCAGAGCATGATCCCCTCCCTTCGGAGACTGGACCGCAGGGCAGTATTCCAACATGATAACGACCCCAAACACACCTCCAAGACGACCACTGCCTTGCTAAAGAAGCTGAGGGTAAAGGTGATGGACTGGCCAAGCATGTCTCCAGACCTAAACCCTATTGAGCAACTGTGGGGCATCCTCAAACGGAATGCCTCACAGCATCGTGATGTCGTCATGGAGGAGTGGAAGACGACTCCAGTGGCAACCTATGAAGCTCTGGTGAACTCCATGCCCAAGAGGGTTAAGGCAGTGCTGGAAAATAATGGTGGCCACACAAAATATTGACAATTTGGGCCCAATTTGGACATCTTCACTTAGGGGTGTACTCACTTTTGTTGCTAGCGGTTTAGACATTAATGGCTGTATGTTGTGTTATTTTGAGGGGACAGCAAATTTACACTGTTATACAAGCTGTACACTCACTACTTTACATTGTAGCAAAGTGTCATTTCTTCAGTGTTGTCACATGAACAGATATAATCAAATATATAAAAAAATGTGAGGGGTGTACTCACTTCTGTGAGATACTGTATATATATATATATATATATATATATTATTCTCACTACGTAGTTGTCGGGTGCCATGTCACAAGAATTTCATTGTGCAGGATGACGCTGTGTTGTTCAGTGTATTCAACAAATAAACCTAGAAACTGAAACTTGAAATTGAAAATATGTTTTTGAAAACCCTGTAATGCCAATTGTATCATATTTGCTTCATAATTTTCTGAGACCTCTACGTCATCAAGCAGTCATCTGTGAAAAAAGTTTGCCGGTGGAAACGGTTTTAAAAATGTAAACTTGTTTATTAGCTGCACCCATGTATTAACCGCTGTGGTTGAAATTCCTTTCAAAATCGGCCTATAAATGGGAAATTACACTATTACATGTTGCATAACTTTTTTATTCATTAAATTAAATACATTTTAGTCAGGTTCTTTTTATTTGATATTAGGTTTTGGATAGAACATCTGGAAACATTCAGTTACGAAAATATGCAAGAAACAGAGAAAATCTGAATGGGGACGTAAGCTTTTTCATCGCACTTTAGAAGCAAGTTGTGTCGGTGTTTGGAGGTGAAAACCAAGCAAGACTTAGGGGAAAAACGTCAAAGAAGACCCTTTGTCTCTTCTCCTACGGGATCAGTATTCTCGCTTGAGAAGTTGTCAGACAGGACTTACCTTCCAGAAGGTTCTTGCATCAGCCTATGGCCCTACGTGGTCTATATTTAAAGTGACAGAATACTTAAAAAAAAGTTCCTGCCACTGTGGGTGTGTCAGTGTTTGTGACATGCCTGTTTGGGTAGAGCATGACAATGCAAATAGGTCTCCTCTGGAAGTGAGAGGAGTAGGGTGGTGGAGGTGTGGCGACAGCCAGGGCAGGGTTGAATGTATACGTGAGTGTCTCTGTGACGACCACCGAGCAATAAAAGAACTAAAGACAGCCTCCGAATTGGTTTACGTTGTTTTCAACGTAATCTACTAACAGCTATTTTCTGGTGGAAGATGACTAGAAAGGTCCAGGTTTTTTTGCTGATATTGCCCTCAGTGTACAGCAGCGATGCTTAGCAGTGAGGACCTTAAATAGGTGTCTGAAAATATTCCTGATGTTTGTTGAATATAGCATTTCAATGTCTTGAGCTGTGCAAAACAAATCTGCTTAGAAAAACAGCACCTGGAAAGATATTGGAATACAGGAAAAGGTTATGATAACCACAACATTTAGGGGAAATCATAGATTTCACTTCTCTGGGGGCTGTCCAAATGTCCAAATGTTTTTGGGCTCAACTTTAGCTTAGTTGCAGAATTAAAGTGCCCTCTGAGGCCAGTGAAACGCACACTTCCGGAACGGAAGCTTGCCCCTCTGATGAAAACAGCAGCAACCATCTCTCTACTTCAACCCTCCATAAGGGCTGGGCTGTCTGTCACGTACTGGTTGTGACCATCTCTAGCTATCTCTCTGACAGAACCCAGAAACACAGCTGTCTTGTTTGGTGACATTCTGTTCTTTTGTTTAACACAAAGTGAGTTACCTGCTTGTCATTAGACACGAGTCAGACCTGTATTAATCACTAGCATTGTGTATAGATTTTAGATAGACGGCTTAATAGAATACTGTATTTTTACAATGCCCACTTTTAAAATGGTGCACTGATTTAACACTGAAATTATCATCCTTAATTCTCTTTGCTTTGGCATGCTGACATATGAAAACAGAGTCCTTGCCAAAACATCACCTACATAACACATATTCTTAGAAGGATTCAAATGGTTGAAGTGAAAGGTTAGCAGTTCTGTCAGCTTGATACATTAACCTGAAGGGGCACTCAAACAGTTTTCTTGTGCATGGAGCTGGGGAGAGGGAGATTGAGGGAAAAATTACACTTGTTTCCACTTACTCTTATTAATAATTCAGACATTCAGACCAACCTGAGGACGGCAAAAAAACAAACAACCAGACATAATATAGTGTCTCCTGCTCACATTTGGAGCACCACAGCATCTGGTGACATTTCAGGATGGGACACTGACACTGAAATCTCTTTAGGGTTTAGGTCGTCTTTCCACAAAGTGGTTGCGATCGATAGCGGACATCATATTTAGCGGATCGATTGTGGAGTGTCTCTTTCCCGTTAAGGTGTCATTGGAGGGTACGACAAATATCTGTTGTTTCAATATTGTATACACTTAGTGGATGTCAAATAATTAGATTTTCCGTGGTAATGTACTGCTGGTTATTTGCAGTTTGACCAATAACAGAGGCCAACCAAGTGTTTTAGAATTGTCTTGTCTGATACACTCTGAGTTTTACATCTGAACATTAGTTAAGCATGCTGACAGCATCATACTGGCCTGTATTACAGTAACACGCTTTTAGCTCAGTTTGGCGGGTCACTAGATTAGTAATTTTCTGTCATGGCACATGAAAACTTGCAAGCCGGGGTGAGATGAGTCAGCTCTCCTCTGAGATAATCAGACGCACGTTGGCCTATATTGATTTGAATCTCTCTGGGTCACTTCCCTCAGGTGTGACAGATTTTTGGTCTTTAATTTGGGTCGGGTGATTGTGGTACTGGTTATACTAGAAAGTACACAAAATCAAGCATGCAAGCACTCTCCCACATACACACGCAATACTTTAATTAAATAATGATTACATCACTCTGATTGGCTCTCCATGACATTGTTTTCTCTTGGTTGAAAATCGTCTCCTGGGAGATTTCAGATGGCAGCCGCTAGACCAGGGTTCTTGAACTCTTACCCTACGAGGGACGGAGCCTGCTGGCTTTCTGTTCTACCCCAACGTTAATTGGACCCACCTGGAGTCTCAGGTCTAAATAAGTCCCTGATTAGAGGGTTTCAATGGAAAAAGGGAGTGGAACTTTCTTCGAGGGACAGAGTTGACTAGCCCTGTGCTAGACCAAAGCAGGGATACGTCCGCCTAAAGTAGGTTTGGCATGTTCCAGACTCTAACTTTCCTCAAACTTTATTGTTTTCATCTTTCTCGCCCTCAAGGGGGAGATAACCAGAACAGAAAGTTACGTGACCATTTCTTTCTTGCTTAGCCAATGCGTGCGTGACGCTCAATCCCTCGCTGTCACTTCAGTATTGTAATTGATGCAAAGGCTGTGAATGGGATTATCTTCATTTTTTGGAGGGACATATTTCTGATCGCTCTGTCACTTTACTCTGAGACAAATTAGGTATCTCCAACGGGTAAAATCATGCGGTTCTGTTGATGTACCGCCTCGTTTCTCAGTAGGACCTACTGACCTTGTTTGAATTCCCAAGCCCTTTATCTGATTACAATTGGTGTAGTTGATCTGTGGAAAAACGTTTAAAGTTCGACATGAAACAGTTCTGTGTGTGTGTGTGTGTGTGTGTGTGACAGGCAGACGGAGCACAAAAGAAAGCATTTCATCGTTATTCAAGACCTAGCATGTTTACTGTTTTACTGAAGTACGGTAATTGTGTTACTGGAACACACCATGCTGCAGTCAGGGACATAGATAATCTGGACATAGGTGGCTAGAAGGTTCAACATCCCAAATTATTCCAGAAGTCTAGTATTCAACACTAGTGGTTCCTAATGCGGGGTACTAGGACCCCTGGGGGTACTTGGCCTCTCCACAGGGGGGTACTTGAAAACACTCATGACACCATAGGCTTACCAGTGAAATTAACATGAGGGGGTACTTCAGGGGTACACCAAGCAGTGCAAAATTCTGTCGGCGGTACAGTAACTGAAAAGGGTTGGGAACCACTGTAAAAATCTAAACTGTGACTCATTCAAGTTCAAGTTTACAGTGAACAATCTGCCCTCAAGGTGTTATCAGTTTCTTTGAAGTTTACACTTGAAAGCAAATATTTATCCTACCCATGACCCTAATTCTAAAATGAACACCTATTCTAACCTTGACATTAACTCTTAACCCCTCAAAATTAATCGGGTGCCACCTTCATCTTTGAGTCAACTGCCACCAGAACAAGATTCATGATGGAAAAGGCTAACCTGCAACTCGAATGCTCACAGCAACAAAACCTTTCAAAGCCAAAATGTAAAGAACGGTGACACCTTGCTGGGACACAGGTTGTAGGAAATTTCATATTTACATATTTTTTTTACATGTATTAAAATATTTATACATATTTTTTCATTGTAAACTGAACTGTGTCTAGTGATTTGGCCCTTGCATTGATACATGCCATTCTCCTTTGAACTTGACTTCCTGGAACAACAGATGGCGGTGTCGCAATGATGATACCCCATGAACCGTAGTAAGGCATTATTTACTGTGAATTCAGGTTCCTGGATTCCTGTGTTGTCTAGGTAGATACAGAGGGACAAATGGCCATCGTCATGGCAGCAGCTGGGTTGATATCAATGCTTGGTGTTTTATTGAATGCAGAGGTCCGGCTGATGTCTGGACAAAGTACTTGAAAACAAAGTGTAGATTTGATTTAACATGGGAATACTTAATTATAAAGACTGAATATGTCTTTGTGGACCTTTGCAACATGTTAAATCTTTACACTTTTTAAATGTTTATACCCTTTTATACCCCTTTTTTCCCCTTTCTCATTGTCACATCCAAATGTACTTTTTAAATGTCAATTTCAGTCATTTAGCAGACGCTCTCACAGTTAGCGCATAGATTTTAACACAGCTAGGTGGAACAACCACACAACTCGGTAGTACATTCTACTCAATAAATGAGTTATTAGCAAAAGTCAGTGCTGGAAAGATGACCATCTAATTAATACATATTTCAATCCTTTCTTGACTCTTCCTACCAGGAAGTCATGAGGGTCAAAGCACATGACAAGACAAGGAAATCCCTGCTGACAATCCCTCCCCAGTTCCCAGGTGATGCAGTCCAATTTGCATTGCCCATGGAGCTTCCCAACCACTCACGAGCTAGCGGCATAGTCACGGCTTGAGAACCTACCCACTGAGACAAATAATATGAAAGTCTTTTCATCATCTTTTCTATGTCCTTCGCTCAGCGGTTAGACTCTAGTAAATGAAACAAAAGAACTCCATTTACATTTTAGGAATATACTGTAGCATACACTCTTTTTCAGAGTTACTTACAGTTAGGGCATGTGAGTGTATTTTAGAATAGACTGCTGTACCACCTGGGAGGCTTGACACTTTGCTTCAAGCTTACCAGCATGTGTCCTCATTGATTCTCGAAAATTGCATTAGTTCGTAAAGCTCTTTCAAATGTCACGTGAGTGAAGTATTTAGAGTACGCTGGACTGAAGTGGAGCTGCGGTGATATAGCCTACATCCCTTCCAAACTGAATTATGCATAGTGATCAAGCGTGAGTAGGAGGTGAGTCATCCTGTTATAACCCTGTTGTGTTGTCGTCGATTGGGAACCTTTCCACAGAAAAGCGCTTCAGTGTGAAGTGTTAATATCGTCATTCATCTAGAGTAAATGGCAGCAATATCTAGATAAGTGACAGTTGTTCTCAACCTCTGAAGGCTATTTCATTCTACTTTGTTACCTACTGTACACTTTAATTTTAAACTATTGAACTGACACTTTTCTTGACAGTACTGGTATGTTCTTATGTACATTTAGGTGGTTTAGAGCTCCATTTTTTACATTTATACTGTCCATTTATGGCAGTCATACACTTTTCCCGTAGCATTTCTAGTGAACTACTTCAATGATATAATGATGGTTCACTATAAACATCTGTCTCAGATGTCTCTGCAGACTAGATAGAGGGTTAACTGTTGCTATGTCATGAAATACTGCTGATACGTCATAACAATTCTGCAGTGTTATGGCAAACTGTTTATATGTCATGACAAACGTCTGCAATGTCATGACAAATTGCTGATATGTCATATTACAAAGGCAAAGGCTTCCCTAGCTTGGCATCTGAGAATTAATGAACTAAACCCCACCAAGAAACAAAGCAGATGTTCACTGACATTGTCCCATAGTTTGGGAAACGTGTTGATATACAGTGCAAGTCAAAAGTTAGGACACACCTACTCATTCAACTTCAAGTAGCAGGCACATATCAAGATCAACTGTTCAGAGGAGACATGAATCAGGCCTTAATATTTGAATTCCTGCAAGACATACAAAAAATTGACATTAGACCTGTGTATATCTGCCCTTTAGTCTCATGAGTTCAAATTTGATATTTTTGGAGACATCACGCAGAGTGGATGAATAGATGATCTCCCATTTGTGGCTCCCACCATGAAGCATGGTGGAGGAGGTGTGATGGTGTGGGGGTGCTTTGCCAGGGACATTGTATGTGACTTATTTCAAGGCACGCTCAGCCAGCATGGCTACCACAGCATTCTGAAGTTATACACCATCCCATTTGGTTTGCACTTAGCTGGAGTATTATTGGTTTTTCAACAGGACAATGACCAAAAACACACCTCAAGGCTGTGTAAGGGTTATTTGACCAAGAAAGAGCATGATGGTGCCTCATCTGAACACCTGGTCTCCATAATCACCCAACCTCAACCCAATTGAGATGGTTTGGATGAGTGGGACCACAGAGTGAAGGAAAAGCGGCCAACAAGTGCTCAGCATATGTGGAAACGCATTTAAGACCAGATGACAACCTCATCGAGAAAATGTCAATAGTGTGCAAAGCTGTTATCAAGTTTGGCTACTTTGAGGAATCTACAATATGAAATGTATTTTGATCAGTCTAACACTTTTTGGGTTCTCTGTACATGTTAAGAGAAATCTCACGTTGCAAGTTAGGGGCAGAATGTACCCTGTGCTTTTGAATGTCAGGTGTGTTTACGTAGTCAGTCCACACAAGATATATTAGTAAAAGTCCCTGGTCAGAAGTAATGAACATAAAGGTAATGTTGTGGGATCAGCCAATTGGTTATCCAAACAAACATCTGATTGAAAAGGCCACTTTGGAATGAGGAGAGGTTATCCCAAGCGCCGTACCAGGAAACGAACCTCATGTACATCCAAGAGGTCACTCAAATGGTCACACTGACTCTTAAAATGCAACTTAAAGGGACAGCTCAAGATTTTAGCAATAGACTCTTAGTTCTGTATGTATCAGATTAGCTTGTGGATGCCATTTTCATACTGTAAAAGATCTGCAAAGCCACGCTAATAAGCATCAGTATTATTATTTAAAATTGCCACTTGAGAATATAGAGTAGTTAATTAAAAGGAAAAAAAATACTGAGGAAATATAACTGAAATTAATGGAATGGAAACATTAAACATTAACGGATGAAATAATAAGGGTCACTAGAATACTAATTAGGATGTATCATAACATTTTCCTGATTGCTGTAGTGATTTGCTAAGATGGATTTAAGGAACCTTTTTTGGCTGCATTGAGAAAAGATGTGATGAACAGAAAAGAGGAAGGGTACATGCAGAAATTACGTTAAAGTAACTTAGCACCCCCTTGAGGATTTCCGGGCCTCAGCAGAGCAGAACACATTCCCATCATTCTCTGCTCCTCTTTAGGGAAATTGACAGATCTTAAATGGTTTTGTCAGTGGAAAACAGGAGGGAAAAACAAAGTCAGGAATGAAAACTGATATCTGGTATTTGGATGAGTCTTCTTTTTTAATATACAGAACATTCCCATTTTCAGTAATGAATGGTGTATAAGTAGCCTTTCCTCTCTTTGATATGTTATGCAAAGTGTGATTTAAAATGTAAATTGACGCTTTGTTTTCAAAAGAAGACGCAAAAATGCAATTTCCATTTTGTTACCTACTTGATTACATAGTTAATTTTTGTTGGTTTTGCTAGGTCTTTGATCAACACCTCCAATTACCTTGAAACAAATTCAGATGTGTGTAATCCCTTTAAATCAAAACATACTAAGACATGGTCTGTAAGTCATTCAAATAGGATACTGTTTCCACAGTGGTCGTTCTCGGTCTCCATTACGCTCGTTCTTTCAAATACCACATTGATCAGTATGATTCATTATTCTGTAATGCATTGGCATCCCTATGCAAGGCTGACAGTAAACAGCAGCGATGCAACAGCCAATTTACAGGTTGTTCAGTCTTCAAATCAAAATCAATTGCCTAGAGCCTTTAGAAAGCAACCATTGTACAGTTATGTAACGTACAGACCAGGATTCAGATACATTTTAACATCTCTCAATTTGTTTTTCAAAATTACTATTCACGGTACAAGTCAAGACATGTATTTTGGTAACTTTAATTTTAAAAGAAAGAGCATTTAAAGATTTGAACATTCAATTGATTCAAGTAAATATTGTTGGAAGTGTTTAAAAGATTTTTGTACTTATTTTAAAATCACCCTGATTGTGATGGACAGCATATTGTGAAAACAAAAACACCTATTGCTACATGTAAAGTTGTTAGTAAGTATGGACAATTCCCTAAAGGCAAAACCAACAAAAAGCCTCTCAGTAACGTCTTTTGACTGTGAAGGCCATAGCACGCGAGTCATTCATTTTCATACTAATCAAACCATTCTGCGACCCCTTGTGCCCTGTGGTTGGGGGCATTGTCATCCTAGAGGAGTCCCAGTAATGAACCATATTTCAAAGCCAATTAGATCCTTTCCTCTCGATCCAATATTGAGTCAGCTGGTCCTGCTCAGCATTTGTATACCTGCTACAAAGCATGACAGGATGTTAATTGTTTAATTGTATCATGCAGTACACCTGTATGGAAGCATCTTCATTTGTTATGTTCTTACACTCATTTATTCAGGTTTTTCCTTTAATTTGTCACCCGTCTGTTTGTATATATATATATATATATATATATATATATATTGTTATAGACAAATGTACCTCAGAAATGTTGCAGCCAACTGAATCCAGAATGACGAGGTCATTGTTTGTAGTTCAATGAAACTGATCAACTTTTCTTGTGCTGTTGGTAGGGTCTCCCTGCGTGGGAAATCCTATGTTGTCCTGGTAAACCTCTCACTGTCTGGATGCAGTGAAGACAGACTTTTAAGTTGCATGGCGTCATGCTATTTTTACAATAGACATAAAGCAATGGACCACAGTGATTTTCCATGCTCAACATTTACAAATGTGCCTTTGTTAAATTGTTGGAAATTGCTTACTTCATAGTCCAGTGTTGCTACTCTGACTTACTTGTTTAAACTGTTTTGCTGTGTGCCCAAAAGGAAAGGGTATTTTCCTGACTGTTATCATGGAAGCAAGGTCATCCTGAAGGTGGTTCTAATATTAATAATGTCTTTATTAGAAACTTATTGAATCTCAAGATCAATAAAAAAGGGACTATTCTATGTTGTTATGTCAACAACAATGAGGTAATGGTTATTATTTAATCTGTAATTTTAAAGGGGCATCCATACAATATATTTTATTTTGCAAAGCCTCTATATTATACCGATGAAGCCACAATTTAATCTGTGCGTAGTCGCGGTTGTCCTTGATTGTTAAAGGTATTACATGTCTAACAGCAATGTTCCACTATCAGCAGTTACATTCATAAATGTACAAGATGTCAACAGTTTTCCTCTTTCTAATTGACAACAACTCTAATGGGGCGGTACTTCCCGGTAGACTGGCTACTGGTAGCTAAGTAATTGAATAAACATAACACAATGGATTGTCATCATGATTTGAAGGATACTTTAATGGAAGTAATCTCACATGGTGTTACTGAACCGTGTATGTTTGAAGCAGAACTTTCTCCTGACGATATCCTGTTGAAGCTGTATTCAAACACGGATTGAGCAATGTATTTACTAATCACATTTGGACCACACCGAGTTACGACCAATACCGCCAATAAGTTGATTCTATTGATTTGTGCCTCACTTCTCGCTAATCTTACAGTAGTTGTGGGAATTAACTTAGTGTTTCTTTGGCAATTGATTTGAGCCTTGCCTATTGAAAATGATGCCTGTAGGAATTAATCCCTGGACCAGTAGCTAGCTATCTCTAATGTAATCATTGTTCTTTTGGATTCTTGAATATTATTCTTGAATAATATTCAAGAATAATATTCTTGAAATGGCAATATTGCTGGATCTGTCTGCTACTCTACTGTCTACTAATCAAAATGAAATTTACCTCGGAAGTTATTTCTACTTGAAAATGTGTGTAAAATGCTGTTTTGAGGGGCATCGTATGAACTGCATTGAAAAGGGGGAGTATGCTAGCAACTCAAAACAGGCCATTAATAACGTATGGATCAGCCTCAGCAGTGTTAATAACGGGTGATTTTAATCTGATTTTAAAGCAGGCCTTTGACGATGCAAATTCCATTGGCAATGCCCTCAATTCCACCCAGCTGATAACAAAACCCTGCCCAGCTGAATATACAGGGACAGTTCTGTGTATGTTTGTTAACAATCTCCCATTGTCAGTGTCAAATATGTTGGGATTAACAGAACTGTGATTTGTGAAAACAATGCAAAAACAGCACTCAGCCCTAACTTGCGTAATCATTGATGTCCTTATGGAAAGATGGCACGCTGACAAATTAGTGAATAAATTAATTTACAATTGTTTTGTTTTATTAGTAATGGAGCCAGTTTTACCTAGGTTTTATCTAGGTTAAAACCGACATTAACTTTCATGCCCTTCAGAAGTGGAATAAGCTAAGCACAGTCTTTAAATTCTTATTTCATTAATCTTATTTAAAGCATTACTGGACGTCTTGAGGACAAATGTTGGAGTCTGCTTTATTCCAGATCTCTTCACCTTCTCCACATGTTGGTGTTTTATGGACTAAATTTAAAAAATGTGCCATTATTCTACATACAGGGTCATTGTCAAACTGAAAGATGCATCTTCGCCTCTATCTCGCCGTAGGGATGGTATTAGCCAGGTGTCGAGCAATAATGATTCAGGCCTCAAAATTCAATTTTAGTCACATCAGACCAAAGAATGTTTGTCCTTGTGTTTTTAGGGTAATTTAACGGGGCAGTATGTACAACCCCATTTCCAAAAAAGTTGGGACGCTGCATAAAATGCAAATATAAACAGAATGCAATGATGTGCAAATAATTTAATCCCTACAGTATATTCTTTTTTTTTTGCATTACACAACATTTCCATTCTTTTGTTGTCCCTATCCCAGCTTTTTTGAAACGTGTTTGCTGGCATCAAATTCAAATTGGGAATATGTTTTTCAATAAACAATAACATTTCTCAGTTTCAACATTTGATTTGTTGTCGTACTATTTTCTATTGAATATAGGGTTTAAATGGTTTGCACAAGATTGCATTCTGTTTTTCTTTACATTTTACACAGCGTCCCAACTTTTTGGGAAACAGGGTTGTAACATTTTAACTGCACTACTAGCATAAAAACAACCCGTAGACCAATAGAGTAAAGGTAATGTTTTACGTTAATTTTTCAAATAATCTTTTTCTACAAAATGAATCAGAGTGAATGATATATACCCCATGTAAACCTCCTCACTGGTCTGTCTATAAGAAGAATCTTAGTGGTTCCACACTGTGCTCATTTAGGTGCTTGAGCAATCTTTCTTTACTTTTTAATTTTGTATACAGGACACACTTGGAGAAGAAAACATGTCTACAATGTGTTTTCCCAGATTAACTAAAGACTAATAAAAAATAGAAAATACACGTTTTAGACATCTTCCCTTGAAATACATGGTAAACTTAATTTGAATTCACAAAGCTTTTACCTATGTCACCTGATAAACTACAACCCAAGCTGATCCTCAAGGTTTCCTTCCAAAAGGCTTGATGAACGAGTTTAGTCGCACATCCTATTGGGCCACTTACATTTCTGTTTTGGCCTTCAAAGACATTGTGACCCCAATCAGAAGGGTCCATTGATCTGAGTGGTCAACACTGTCTCACCCATCTCTTCGTCCCCCAGAGACAACCTTCTGACCTCACTCCCACCTTTTGACCTCACTCCCACCTTTTGACCTCACTCCCAACCTGTTCTGTACCAGCCTGCTCAGGTGTCGGAAGAAGACAGCAAGCCAAAAGTCAAAACTGTAATTAGAACTATATTTTGAAAGGAAGTGAAATGGCTCTGTGGTTCTGACATTGTATAATTTATCAACACAATCCTGAGTGAGCCTGGAAAATCCATTGACACATTACTTGTGCCTGATGCCCTCAATTATGTCCCTTTCTCAAGTCCGTGTGTGTGTGTGTGTGTGTGTGTGTGTGTATGTGATAAATGCAATGTAATAAATGCAAGTCTCAAAACTGCTTTGTTGAGATTTCAAAAAGGGTTCACAATCCTACTAAAATGTTCTGGTGATTTAAAAAATTTGGAGTTGTGGTTTCAAAATGTTGTTGTAAAATTCCAGATTCTAACCCTCAAAAAAGCTACACACATAGGTAAGTTAAATTACAGGGCAGTGGCAAGGAACTGAAACATTTATAGGATTTAAGAAATACAATTTATCTGTCAACTGTGTACAATCTTGACAGCTAAGGACGTTTAAGTCAAGTCTTTGCATAGATGGGATTTTAAATTACACAATTTAAAATCACAGAAGTGATAAGCTATAGTTAAACCTTTTAAGTTGAATGCCGCCTAATCGTCAGACGTGTTTGACAGAGACACTGTGATAGACCGCAGAGTGTGAGAGCTGGAGTGTATGGTAATTTGGCTGGAGCACGGAGCAGGTTAAAAATGCTTCAAGTGGCAGCCATCTGTCTCATTCCAACTTTGCTCCAGTACCGTGAGGTCATAGGCTTGCATTGTTTAGCATCTTCATTTTCCTTCATCACTTTTCTTTAGGCTCAGGCATAGCCTACAACAGGCTGATAAAACGTTTTCTGCTTCATTCTAGATAGCCAACTTCAAAAACAAATGGTAGCCCCACGTAGGCTACATAGTGAGGCTTTGCTAAGTTGTGTTTTTCCACATAAAAATAAAGACAGCAAAGATGGAGCAGCTCGGTCGATGTCAAGCGCAAGTGGTGGGGCGCACGAGGACGGGTCATCCTATGACTTGGATTTCCGACTGCTCAAAATGTATATCACAAGAATCTGGAATTCAATAAATTAATCATCAAACAAACCATAGTTGGACACGAATGAATGTCATAGAAGAATAGAGAGAAAAACACGAGGCAAAATTATTAAAGAAGTTACTAAGAACTGTCCACAAAACATGAAAGGGGAACCTCTATCCCACAGTATTTCAGTGAATTTACTGTAAATAATGAACTATATACAGGACATACATACAAGGAATAACCAGTATATACTCTAACGTATAATTGTTTAAAGAAAAAAGTGATCATATTAATCATATTAAAATAGAAAGATAATTAAAGGGATAGTTTATATAAATAAAGGCCATGCCTTCCTTACCTTTTCCTTACACACATAAAAAAGCCCATGTCGCATGTTTTCCCTACGCTGTCAGCTGAGTTTTCCTGGCACTTTCTTCTGCTAACGTTTTAGCAGCCCTTTCACTGAATCCCTTTGAAAATCTTTTGTTTGAATTGAAGAAGGTAGTCCAGCAGTGCTGGAAGATTCTGCGTTATGGTCTACTCTCCCTATGTGTTCTCCAGCTTTATTTAAAAAACTATCAGAAAAAGCTTAGTGCTATTATTTAGGGGAGGGTTCACAATTGACAGATTTTTGGGAAATGTTCTCCTCCAGAGTGGCTTGCAGTAATGAGGTACACATACACACAACGGCATTCATTGAAAACTGTTACTTCACCAAAAAAGCATGCTCTGCCTCATATAAATTATTTCAATAAAGAGGATAATGAATGCTTTAAAACAAAACCCTGAAAAAATGAACAACATACTATTCACTGTGGTAGTTACTGAAGTACTTCAACAATGACAACAACAGCCCACTAAAATGAATTGAAATGACACACTCTCCTTGAAAGCCATGGCCGGTTCATCTTCGTTCAGTTTAACAATCTCTCCCCTTGTCACAAACAGGAGAGAGGTAGACACTTAAAAACGTCTGGTGCAATCTACAGAATTCATGGGCCGCGGTAAACAGCCGGACAGCTGGGCCGATTTTGTCCTCCTAACAGCTTCGTCGGTCCGTCCCAAACTTTGAGCAAATTAAACGAATAAACAGATTCACTGCAGGGTGACTTAGTGCTACTCCCCCCACGTTAGCTCTTTCGTTCATACTCTTTCTCTCCATTCCTGAGCTACAAAAATGTGGGTAGAGTGACTATATATAGCACTCCATTTTGTCATGCTCAACATTATTCAGGGGCAGTTGAAGCCAGATAGCCCCAGATTTAGTAACAATGGCATTTATAGCTTTGGACTAAGAAGAATGATGACAAATTATGTGGCTGTGGCTTGGGCCAGGATTCAGTCATCAGCAGCGTGCCATAAATAGTCTTCCGCTTTTCAGTTGCATGGGAAAATATGCAATTAAGATAGTACAAATCATTGAATAACACAGTGATTGAATTAACTTGAAAGAGGACATGTGTTAAGGGTATGAATGATTCGATTTTGGTGACCGAAATGTCAATTGGTAATAAAATTAATTTCCAGTATTGAGTTTTTTGATATATGTTTTGTTTGTCATTAACCTACACTCGATATCAGGGTAGGAATCCTTTTCATTTTTATACCAGTCACTTCAAGGACACTGAACATCAAATATTCACATTGTGTATAAATTAGAAACAATTTGAGATTGCAATAAGTTGCAAAATATTTGATTTGTCTGCTGGAGGGGTTTTAAAAATTGCTAATTAAATGTTCTAAATATTTGCAGGATAAGCTAGCAACTTAGGCAATTGAGTAGAATATATTCAGTTATTATTAGGCTGGTTATGTAGGCTGTCAAATGACACTTATATGATTTAGGCTTGTAGGCATATTTAAAAAGCACTACAGACTGACAAAAAACACTTTCAATTTTAACATTTTCAAAAGGCAAAATGTTGCACCATCCATTAATTAAATTAAATAAACTACACACCAATACTTTTGAACAAATGTTGAAATCAAATTAAAAGAAGCATAGCATTCACTCAGCAACTAAATTAAAGCTTCAGCTGTCATGAATGTATTCTTTAAATAGGTAATGTACAGTCCAAATGTTCAAATCAAAAAAATTTATCAGGATTAACATGACATCAAATAACAGGTCAACACCCAAAGTCCCGAACACAATCAGGATCATTCTTCTATTTATAAAATGTTTTCACAAGTCCTACAGAAACAAGCCGATAACTGCTAATTGCAGCAGGGAAAAGCATTATTTAAATGTTCTCCATGTATGAATAGGCAAAGTGAGTAACAGTGAGGCAAAGTTATAAAGGTTTAAAGGATACAACACACTGAGGCTTTGTATCCGTGGCAACAGCTACAGTCCTGCCCACAAAGGGTAAAGAAAAGAGAAGCTGTTTTTGAAATACATACATTTAGGTGCTGCAGTAAATTACTTAAAATGTAATATTTATGATGAAGTATTATGATGATGTATTCTATATAGCCAAGTTGACATAAGGTTGAAGTGCAATCCATTAAGTGGACTTAAAACAAAATTACTTTTACCAGTTATTATCAAGATGCAAAGCCACAGTGTTGAAATGCCTATTCAATACAGGCTACAAGCATGCACGCAGGTCTCCTGAGCTGATTGAAATTGGCTGGTAAGTACTAGTAGCAGTAGCTAAAGGCAAACATTATTCACTCAGATGTTATGTGAAGTTGAAGCAGTCATTCATATTTTGAATTGTTCTCACATACCACAAAGAAGGAAACGCATAAGCCTGTGTAACTGTATTGCCTACGTTTGTGCCTTCTTGAATTTGCCATAGCCATCCTAATGTGACAGATGTACTTTACATCTGTGATTTAAAAATACTGTAATAACTTAGTTAACTCCACAAATCAGACACTTTAGTTTAATCAAAGGTTGAATTGCACATTGTTGACTCTTGACAAATGAAAACAGTATTTGACACTTGAGAAAACATTTTCAAAAAGTATTTCCTAGGTTTTCCAGGGCCTAAATGTTTACTCCTCTTCCCAAATAGAAGACACACAATGAATGTGTGAATAAATAACCTTTAAAAATGACTATATAACTACCATCCTATTATTGAGAGCACTTTCTGGTTGCCTGTGTCCATTGCAAACTGACAGCAACGATTCAAGTGCCAGAAGCGGCATGTGGTCAGTATATGTCCTGTTGGAGCCTTTTATATTTCTGCTTGATCAATTTTCTGACAAACAGCAAGGTGATTAAGTATCTCATATTCCTATGCATCTGCTGAGAAAACACACCACGCAAGTTCTTCCAAAGACGACCACTGGGGAATTCTTGTCCACCACAACCCAGTCAAATGTTTTTGTTTTTTGGGGGTGCAGTTGATGGCTCAGGGGGAATTTACATTACAGGGAAAAATCTGGATAGCCATGTAAGAATTTTGCGGCCTTTCTTGAAGCATTGAATGTTGCACATTTGAATGAAGGAAGCTCGAGTTATTAAATGGTTAACAATTGTTGCTCTAAACATTTTTATCCAATCTATGCCATTTATCCATACGCATGAATAAATAACTATGCTGTTATTTTACTGTAAATATAAAGTATAGCTAACATTAGAAAGGTAATAAAACTGCATTTCTTTTCATATGAAATTTGGAAAATGAGTCAATGTTCATGTGTCAATGAAATGTCATGATTTTGAAATTGGATAGAGAGTATCTCCCTAAATAATGAGTTTGCCCATTCTGTCCTCACCATCATTATGAACTGAACACTAAGAAAACACTTGCTTATTGCAGTCATTGTGAAACTCAGAACTTGAGGTATTCCATCACAGCTACTTTCAGCTTTTCTAGTTCATAATTAATTTTCATTTTGACAACGATCATTTACTTTCAGTGTGTTTTCCTATGTTCCCAGCAGTATCCGAACAATTTCTTTGCATCTCACCCCATGCTGGAATTGCCAACAAATCATTCCGTCCACTTTGCCACACTTCACTGAAAGTGAACATAGGCTTTGATGTTTCAGCGGTTGCATCGGATGCATTGTAAACACAGCCTCAGGTCCTGACAGAAAATTATGTGTATAAATGCATCCATGCATCGACTGTATTGGACTGACCGATTGTGGGATGTTGCAGTATTTGTTGTTGTCATTCATGATTTCTATCGTCACATCTTCAGCTGGACTCACAACCCAGAGTATGTGTCAGGTATCACTTCCTTTAACGGAGATTCTCAATCTGCCCCCAAAAAAACTCTGGTAAGACACATCAGTTAGCTGATTGATAGGTTACAACATCTCCCATCTGTCCTACTAGCTCTGCCTCAGGTGCTGGACATCCTTCAGCTGCTTCCTCGGAGAGATGTTGGAATCAAACTGTTAATAATCTCAGATGACTGGCTTGTGTTTAACAACAAATCTCTATTGTTCCAGCATTTTTACCTGGATCAGCCCCCCTTGCTGAGATAATAGAAAAATGCTTTTTGCACACATCACTTTTGTAATACACTTGCATCCACTTTCTATTTGGGCAATAATCCATTCATTCAGCCCAAGAAGAACATTTATTTGTAGATACTTTGCCACCTCCTGTTTTGGCCTTCTGGCTTTGCCCAATGGAACAGACTAAAGACTGACTATAGCTCAGCTTCAAGGGCGGGCCGGTTTCCCTTGGAGAAATGATTGTACACCAGCAGTAAGTCATTTGGTGAGGAGAGGTGGTGGGGCACGAACGATTAAAATGTTTAAGTCCCATTCGATGCTATCTCAATGTCATTTCACACCAAATCTGTTTAAACATTCAGTGGCTTTTGGAAAGTATTCAGATCCCTTCACTTTCTCCACATTTTGTTGTGTTACAGACTTCATTTATAATTGAAAAAATATAACTTTTTGCCATCAATCTACACACAGTACGTGATAATGACAAAGCAAAAACATTCTTTGTTGATTTGTGCCAATTTATTAAAGATAAAAAAATAATATCTCACCAAAATGAATATTCTGACCCTTTAATCAGTGAAGTACCTCAAAGTCAAATGTCAAAGTGTTTTTTATTGTCAAATTCACAAAATAACAGTGTCGTTCTGAGCATGTCATTCTTATGACATTCCTACCTTTGGCATTGATTACAGCTCCCAGTCTTCTTGGCTATTCCTTTACTAGCTTTGAACACCTGGATCGGGGCAGTTTCTTCCATCTTTCCTGACAGATCCTTCACGCCACAGTATTGACAGAATTCAATCCTGACCAGTCTCCTAGGTCCAGCCACACTGTCTGTCTGGAAGGTGTACTGGATGTGAACGTACATACATCACATGTTCATTATTCAAAATACATTCCATGTTTACTTTTCCCCATACAGTGTCATCATCATCTGTCATAACACATTATCTCCACATTTTTGGTCTACCCTGTATATAGGACAATCCTGGCAACTTCTGACCCCAGGCCTGAAGAGCGAATGACTCAGGGGGATTTTGTTGTTGACACAAAACAACATGACTGGATTGAGATCAGACTGAACCGAGAGAACAAACGTGAGAGGATTGTCAACCTATCCCTTCTATTGGACATGATGGAACATATGATGCTACATCAATGGATGCTGTTCCTCTCAGGACTGGCTGCCCCAGTTAAGCCCCTGATCGTTCTGCTTGTTGAACATCACCAGAAATCCCTTAGGGGACTTAAACACTAAGAACTATAGCCAGATTTTTCCCTGGGGATACGTTGCCAGATCAGGCATGAATTTGGCTTCGAGTATTTATCTGCAGGTCCTGCTTTTACTTTGAACATCTAAATCTAATCCAAAAATGCAGGATACCTGGAGATCTGCCTCAGTAAGACCAAACACTTGGTTCACTGCTATATTTGGACAATATGTGATTGAGTTTCTCCCTGCCAGGAAGCAGCTGTTACAAAAAATGTGCTAAATTCTCAATAGAATCTTTGACAACATTGATTAATGTGCTCGATCATGACTGTCTTCTGAGAAGTAAAGAAGGAAAGCAGGTAACATAGAGTCAAACTGGAAATAGTTAATTAAAATTGTATTTTTTGCTTATAAGCACTGATTTTCTTTTCCTGGTAGAGATGCAATGGCAGCCGTTTTGGTATTCTAGATGTTTCTATGTCTATAGATATGGTTTGGTAGTCTGACTGACACTATGAGGGAGGGCTGTGACACACTGATCTGGGCAGTAGCCTGTTGTTTTTGTAATATTCCTCATTGGTTCAAATAGCTAGGGATCAACATATCCCACAGGCTCAGATGAAAGGACAACATCAATGAAATCAACAAGAAGGCGCACCAGCGCATAAGCCAACCATGGCAGCTGAAAAATCCCCAAACCTCCCAGTCCAACCCGACCTGGCTGTACGCTTCAATGGCAGAAGGGATAATCGGCTCCCCCGGCCCTCCGTCGAAGTCCAACATGACTCCAGGGCTAAAAAGTGTGCAGGCTAAGTCATCGTTGACCGCTGCCACTCCCAGACACCCGCTGTTCATACAATATGTCTGCATAGGGAAGTCGGACTCTCAAATACAGATCAATAAAGCTTAATAAGGTGGCAACAAAATCAAAAATGTGCAATACTATGTACAAAACCATTAAAAAAATGGGAAAACCTGGACATATTGGGCCGGTTTCGCAGACACAGATTAGGCCTAGTCCAGGACTCCAAAAACAAGCTAAGTGGAATTTTCTATTGAACTTGATTTTTTAGTCTTTGACTAGGTTTAATCCCTGTCTGCCAAACCAGCCCGTTATTGCCTAACCCAAGTTATTTTCCTAGGGTTTTAAAGGGGGAGTTCACCTGAATAAGTTCACCAGGGTAAATACAAACATATTAAATCTGAAGATGTACGTCTCCAACCAGGCCGTTAAGACAATACTTTCAGCTTTTCATTTCAGTACTTAGAAATGAGACGTTTCACTGTTGACATGCTAAATATTAAGTTAAGTTTTGGAATGTTTAACTTAGTGTTCTTTTTTAAATCAAAACCAATGGTGCCTCCAGAAATTAATGTACTAACAAGCCAATTTAATCTGTTCAGAAATAAACACTCATTACACAGTGTGTCCTTCACATTCAGGAGGAAGACAATTCTGGGGAAGCAGAGCACTACCGTTGATAATAAGAGCTTTGGCACTCTCTGGGACAGACCAGCTTTGTCCCTTTTGGGAAAGATGTGCAATTAAGTGTGAGTCCCCACACAACAGAAATAACGTTCTCCTAAATTACCCATTGCCCTTGTAAAATCAATTACTTTTCAGCATGAAAGTTGGTTTTAAAATGTTTAAATTTCTATCCAGTTACAGTTAGGCCCTGAAATAATTGGACACTGACACACGTTTTGTTATTTTCGCTGTTCACCAAAATATATTTAAGTTACAGTTAAATAATGAATTATGGGCTTAAAGTGCAGTCTCTCAGCTTTAATTTGAGGGTAATCACATCCAAATTGGAGGAAGGGTTTAGGAATTACAGCTCTTTATTATGTAGCCCCCTCTTTTTCAAGCCCCCTCTTTTTCACAGGTAAAAGGTCTGGAGTTCATTCCAGGTGTGGGATTCACATTTGGAAGCTGTTGTGGAGAACCAGGGCTTGACATTGGCACCCGCCCACCCGCCAAATGCGGGTAGAATTTGGCTGTGGCGTGTAACGCAGTCACACTTACTAGCCACTTTGGCAGGTGGCATTCTATATATCTATACACAGGGTTTATCTGCATTCAAAGGTCATAGGCAACAGCCTTCCCAAAATCTCGCACCGCCTCTCTGTGTTGGCATGGTAAAACATGATTTTGCGCTCATATATAAAATACCAACGAAACACTGCAGCTAAAATGACGAGAGTGCCAAAGCTCTTATTAGGACGAAACTTTTTCCAAATTGAGTGTTGCCAGGTTGGGTGTGTTTCCCACAATTTTTAATGGGCTTGAGCGAGTCGATTTTTTTTCTGGAGACAGTGGCAGAATACAGTTTACGGTCAATGAAATCTGGCAACCTTGCATATGGGACCACACGGGTCCAGACATCGCGGAGATGAGTAATGTCGGAAAAACAAGTGGATGCTAGTTTTCTTTCACACCAAGCATGTCAAAATATTCCATTAAAACTTAATAAACTCAAACTACATCTAATCCGCAAAACATTTTTTTTAAACTTCTCAGGTGACTTCTAGTAGCCTAAAATTGCAGATTTGTTTTTAAAGAGAGATCGCGAGACAAACGAAGATGACAGGTGAAAAGACCATCAGATTAGGGTATGTACTATCACCAAAAACAATAGGCTATATATGCAATATATAGAGTAAAACAATTATAATTAACTTATTTAAGTCACTAAAAATATAAATATATGTACGTCAAGATGCTGGATCAGCAACAGCAGCAGAGCCTAATATAGCTGAAGGAAGTCGAGGGACATTAACGATGTGGCGTCAAGGCAAAGATGGGGAAAAATAACACGACAAAGCTGTAATAAATACAGCTCTGTTTCGTTTTTTACGCAAGTCTATATTAACAAGAACGAAGCATAACAATAATAGACAACAATAATTTTGACTGCGATTAATTATAAAGCTGATGGGTGATTTCATATTTCTTTTTAAATAACATGTTAATAGTTCTAGGTTATGTTAAGAATACAGGTGCTGGTCATATAATTAGAATATCATCAAAAAGTTGATTTATTTCAGTAATTCCATTCAAAAAGTGAAACTTGGATATTATATTCATTCATTACACACAGACTGATATATTTCAAATGTTTATTTCATTTAATTGTGATGATTAAAACTGACAACTAATGAAAATCCCAATTTCAGTATCTCCGAAAATTAGAATATTACTTAAGACCAATACAAAAAAAGGTTTTTAGAAATGTTGGCCAACTGAAAAGTATGAACATGAAAAGTATGAGCATGTACAGCACTCAATACTTAGTTGGGGCTCCTTTTGTCTGAATTACTGCAGCAATGCGGCGTGGCATGGAGTCGATCAGTCTGTGGCACTGCTCAGGTGTTATGAGAGCCCAGGTTGCTCTGATAGTGGCCTTCAGCTCTTCTGCATT
>JACXGI010009200.1:0-31098 GCA_016801175.1 Esox masquinongy
TGCAGCGTTAGCACCGATTCTTACAGTCAATTATTATTGGATTTGTTGTTAGTTTCTGACCATTGTTCGCAAATGTATTGCTTCATGTCCAGTAGGAGAAATATTGGCTATGGTCAAAAAAGGATTTAATTGAATTCCTGGATCATGGGAGTTGTTCGTTTAACTTGTTTAGTGTTGATGAGTCCTCACAAGGGCACAGCGTTTTTGTACAACATAATATCACTGTGGTCCACGTATATACTGTACTGTAGTCACATTGATGCACACCATAACTAACACCTCCCACCATAACCACAATACTGCTCGATTAGGGTTGCAACACAGTCAGATGGTATTTCAACAGGACACAATACAACCATTATGCATTTAGAATTGTCGGTAACATTTGATTTCATTTCTGCAGATCAGTAGTGGAATCCAAAATAAGTCATATAGATTAAGGCAAAATGATGAATGTGAATAGGCAGACATCAGACTCTGATTGCTGATAGTGTCACATTGTAATGCTGACCACTCACTGATCAAAAATGGTGCCACATGCTACAAACAAGAGATGAGATCACCGGAGAAAGGATTTTGGAAGTGTTGATATGGAGGTGGTCCCGCAGTATATGGCGTATAAAGTGTGATTAAACTTGTTTTGATGCAGTGAGCACATGTATAGCTTTGTGGCATAGTGGTTAAGGACACAGCCCCTCATGTGGAAACCCGGGTTTGAATCCAGTGAGGGAACAGCATTTATCACTTTTAATTCTGGGCCGGCTGAACTAGGCTTGCCTGGTTCCTTTTCTGGTTTAATATTTAATTTGATGATAGATTTTCCACAGGTTTTATATAAGACTTAAAAGGTCTGAAGTGTAATTTCTGTGCACAATACTGGTGGTGCATGATCGAAGTAGTTTATGCGTGCAGTGCAATGTATCTCTGCTCGCAAGTCATATTTTATGCTCACTCTGTAATTGACAATCTCGTTCACACAAGCCATTCTGTGATGGAACTGAAGCCATAAATATTAACCTAAGTGTGTTTAAACCCCCGATCCACCCTATAGGAGGTCGCTTGAATAAAAAGAGACCCACCCCAGTGAACAATCATTAGAAATACTATTTATGAAAGCACTGGGCCAGAACATGCAAATACAGAGGTGAGCACAGACGTGTGCACACACGTTGAGTTTTAGGAAACACAAGTATGTTTAAAGGCACATATGGTGTTTCACTTCTTTCAAGGAACTGTATTTGTGGCTATGGCTGTTGTAGGACAGTTTCATTGCCACAGGTGCCATATCTGGGGGATAGACAGGAAGCTGCTTCTTCACTATTATTAGACTAGTCAGAGAACACATTTACCATTTAGAAATTACAGCATGTTTTGTTCATTTACAACCCACTTTAGGGTACCAAAAGCTTTTGGAAAAATAAACATTATTTACAATGAAGTAGTAATTTTTAGTGCTTGGTCACATATTCTGTTTGACTATGATCATCCCCAGATGCTGGATATCTTCTTGGTGATCTTCTGCCAGGCCTGTACTGCAGCCATATTCACTGTGTTTTTGTGTTAGGACCTTTCTGTCTTTAGTTCAGCATGTGAAATCCGTGCTCAACTAGATCAATCAGATCATGTAAATTTATTTGGCCAGCAAAAAACGTTCCTTTCTTTGCATTGTCCACCTGCCCGATGACATGCTATCTAATGATTTCAGAGGCATTTCGTTACTGTATACATCTTCAAGGAAGAAACATAAAGCATACCTTTATGTTTGCATGTTTCTCTTCTTCTTTCCTCTTTTTCCTAAACTGGGCACCTGATGGCTTAAACATTTTCTTATCCATTTGTGTTAATTTGGCAATCAAGCATCAATACATTACCCGTCCCCCAGCACTGTCAATCAGGAGTCAAGACTAAACCAATTCACCTTGGAGGTGTGTAGTTTGGTTTTGTATTATTCTTAACTATTTTGCACAAACCAGAAACAAATGCAACAACATGTTTGTGAATTCAGTTAAACCTAAAATTATTCATACCCATACCAAATTTTGAGCCATAGTGAATTTTTATTTGACCAATAGATTTCTTCTGGCTGGAAATGACATAAATAAGTGACAAAGCAAGGTAAGACATTTTGCTGGAGACACAAATGAATAATGTAACTACAGCTCTGGAAAAAATTAAGAGACCACTGCTCCTTTTTCTTTCCTTTCCAAAAAAGTCGAAAAGGAAGGTTTTAAAATTAATAGACCACTGCAAATTGAATGCTTCTTTTCCTCACTTAAAACTTCCCTTTTCAACTTTTTTGGAACGGAAAGCAAAAGGTGCAGTGGTCTCTTAATTCTTTCCGGAGCTGTATTTCTGTTTTTAGCCATGACTTTGCTATTTAAGTCAATATTAAATAAATAAATATGGCATTGAATTAAATACTGAAATAAAGAAATTAGGCAATACATCAGCCTGGCAGAATTGCTGATGAAACAGAAGACCAGCCTGACCCTCAACAGGCTGGTCTTCAAGCAATTGGCTAACCAAGAATCAAGGCCAATTAGTCAATTTAGGCTATATCAGTATTGCAAGCAACTACTGTATGGACTGAATTTAATAAATACATGATTTATTGGTAGCTCTGGACCTGTTGCACTTCCTTACCTTGATTAACTAACATGATACACGTTACTGGTATTATTTATTATAACTAACGATTAGGTATGACACTAACTTAGCAAACATGAGGTTACTCTACTATTATTTAGCAAAAGCAATTGCTAACAGCACGCACAAGTAGTAGCTACATTAGGACTGTAGCTAGCTACTGTATCTAACATTTTGCCATCACTCATGTCCACATGGTATCGGCATGTTAATTTGATTTACATACAACAAACACCTAGATAGCATACATATAATACAAAAGTAATGATGTTCACTTTACAAAGCAACTTTGCCCAAAGCTCTTACCTGAATCAAATGGATGTGCAACCCAGGATGTCCTAGATGAGTCCATACGGTGTCACCGACCCATCGAGGCGGTTGGCAGCATCTCTCAATAATTTTGAGAAACTTTTTAGAAATCAGATATCGCACGCATCTGAACAATTAGCAACGATGATGTTTTCTTTTGTAGCCTACTGTCCTTTCCATCCGCATGAAATGTTGGCTCCCTTCTCGTATACTCAAATACAGTGATTCAGTACTGCTATTGCTTTGGTCTGAAACTGTGAGATAACCACGCCCCATTCATTTGAATATACCAAATGGAAATGTGCCATTATGAAATAAATGTGTCATAATGAAATACATGTCCATTGACATAAATAAATGTGGCATTATGAAATAAAAGTTCCTTGAAATAAATAAAAGTAGTCCTTTCAAAAACATAATTTTGAAATAAAAACCTATTTATTTACATATTGACTCATATATTTATATTTAAATATGTATTGCCTAATTTCTTTATCTCAGGATTTATTTCATAGCCATATTTATTTATTTAATATTGACTTAACTGGCATTCCATAGCAGTTGACTAGTAACTGACTAGAGAACCACTGCTGTTCAGCTGTTCTCAATTTATAGGTGATTAGAATGCTTGCTCATGGTGGAAATTACAAGACCATTTTAAATAGTTTATAAACAATTGCAACAATTTCAAGGGGTATGAATAATGTTGGACATGGCATTTTTCGTAAAAATATGAAAAAAACAGTTACGTTCTTCAGTTGTATCTCCAGCACAATGTCTTCCAGTGTTTTGTCACATGTTTATGTCATTTCCAGTCAGAAGAAACATTGGTTGAATAAAAATTCACTATGGCTTAGAATTTAGCATGGATATGAATACCTTTGGGCTTAACTGTATACATTCACAGTATTATGAATGAATTGTAGTTTTTTTGTAGGATTTTGTAGCGTGAGCATTTTTACTAATTGCGGTAGTACCATACAAAGTTAGAGGTGCGCTATTTGATAGGTTTTCCTGCTCCAACTACTTCAGACTTCCAGTGGGGATGACCATCCCATCTCATACTTCTGAGTGAGAGATAGCGGTGTGTGATACCGCAAAATTTGGGTAATACAGGGCCAGAATCGCCGATATTGATACCAATACCGATACTTTTTATTATTAAAATCGGCTAATGTACTTTCAAATAGGGGAGGGCATTGTTTCATGATTTATAAGGTGAAGGCATCATCAGTAGCCTAAATCTGAATACATTTTTATTACCACTAAATGATTTGCAGTCATTGTCAGGACAGGTGAGTGGTAAAGTAGTTTTGCTTTCCACTGTTAATTGCTTAACCACATGCATGTTAAAACACATGACTGATTTTAAAGGCAAAGTACAAAAATGTGCGTGCGCAACGCGTATGTTCATTGTATGAGCGCACAGTCACAAGCACTAGCAGAGCTGGACAAGCACATTTCATGACTACTGAGCTTTTTTTGCACAGAGTGACAGTTCTACTCTTTGATGAAATGGGTACAACCTACAGTAGAAGAGAGAAACTGAAACTGGTATCGATCCTATTGATGCTAGAATCGATCTTTAAAAACGAGACTTAGTATCTGTAGTATCGATATACCCACCCCTAGTGGGAGAACTTCCCAGGCAGTAATCTGTCTAGCTCACAAACTAAAATCAGGGCACCTACTCCCCAAGATTTATTGACCCACAGTCCCACACGGTGACATGATATCATTTACCTGATATGAAAACGAACGATAGAAAACCAATTACCAATTTGTTGTGCCTTCTGACATTCGCTCTTCTAGGCCGGCTTCGCGTAAGCGAATGTCTCTTACTCAGTGAGTGACTGACTGAGAGGCTAGTCCTTGTAAAATAGCCTAGTGGTTAGAGAAGCACAAGTGGAAACTATAGGTCCCATGTTCAAATCTCATCACAGTCAAAACAAATTACGCATTAGGATTTGTTCTTTAAGTGACCATGTTACAGTAAGCCGAAAATGGAACTGTACATGGTTATATTGCGAATATTTCTGGTGCATTTTTGAAGTACGCATCCGTGCATGCTTTTTGGGTCAGAATAGAGAAAAACTTAGCTGGCTACAACCTTTAGAAGCTACATTATAGAAAGCCTAAACTAAAACTGTTTACGGCTATACAGTATTGGGATTATTTCTGGTGGATTTTCGAAGTACACGTCTGTGCATTCTTTTTGGGGTAATATAGGCTAGATATAGGCTAGATAACCCCTTGGGCAGTAGAAGAGTAGGGGTTTCCACGATTCTCTCATCTTTTCAGTTGACGGGAAAGTCAGTTATCTTCAGAATATGGAGTTCTGTCAAAAGGTTAAGCGTATATATTGTTAGGATCGTAAGAAAATCCATACATACAGTGGATATAAAAGTCTACACACCCCTGTTAAAATGCCAGGTTTTTGTGATGTAAAAGAATGAGACAAAGATAAATCATGTCAGAACTTTTTCCTGTGTACTTTTTAATGTGACCTATAATGTGAACAATTTAATTGAAAAACAAACTGAAATCTTCGAGGGGGAAAAAGGAAAAATAGAAACTTTACATTAACCCGGTTGCATAAGTGTGCACACCCTCTTATAACTGGGGATGTGGCTGTGTTCAGAATTAACCAATCACATTCAAACTCATGTTAAATAGAAGTCATTACACACCTGCTATCATTTAAAGTGACTCTGATTAATCACAAAAAAGTTCAGCTGTTCTAGTAGGATTTTCCTGACATTTTCTTAGTTGCATCTCAGAGCAAAAGCCATGGTCCGCAGAGAGCTTCCAAAGCATCAGAGGGATCTCATTGTTGAAAGATATCAGTCAGGAGAAGGGTACAAAATAATTTCCAAAGCATTAGATATACCATGGAACATAGTGAAGACAGTCATCATCAAGTGGAGAAAATATGGCACAAAAGAGACATTACCAAGAACTGGACGTCCCTCCAAAATTGATGAAAAGACGAGAAGAAAACAGGTCAGGGAGGCTTCCAAGAGGCCTACAGCAACATTAAAGGAACTGGAGGAATTTCTGGCAAGTACTGGCTGTGTGCTACATGTGATAACAATCTCCCGTTTTCTTCATATGAATGGGCTATGGGGTAGGGTGGCAAGACGGAAGCCTTTTCTTACAAAGAAAAACATCCAAGCCCGGCTGAAGTTTGCAAAAACAAACATCAAGTCCCCCAAAAGCACGTGGGAAAATGTGTTTTGGTCAGATGAAACCAAGGTTGAACTTTTTGGCCATAATTCCAAAAGGTATGTTTGGCGCAAAAACAACACTGCACATCACCCAAAGAACACCATACCCACAGTGAAGCATGGTAGTGGCAGCATCATGCTTTGGGGCTGTTTTTCTTCAGCTGGAACTGGGGCCTTAGTCAGGGTGGAGGGAATTATGAACAGTTCCAAATACCAAGCAATTTTGGCACAAAACCTTCAGGCGTCTGTTAGAAAGCTGAAGATGAAGAGGAAGTTCACCTTTCAGCATGACAACGACCCAAAGCACACACCCAAATCTACAAAAGCATGGCTTCACCAGAAGAAGATTAACATTTTGGAATGGCCCAGCCAGAGCCCAGACCTGAATCCAATTGAACATCTGTGGGGTGATCTGAAGAGGGCTGTGCACAGGAGATGTCCTCGCAATCTGACAGATTTGTAGCGCTTTTGCAAAGAAGAGTGGGCAAATATTGCAACATCAAGATGTGCCATGCTAATAAACTCCTACCCAAAAAGCCTGAGTGCTGTAGTGGAATCAAAAGGTGCTTCAACAAAGCATTAGTTAAAGGGTGTGCACACTTATGCAACCAGGTTATTGTGAGTTTTCTATTTTTTATTTTTCCCCCTCAAAGATTTCAGTTTGTTTTTCAATTGAATTGTTCACGTTATAGGTCACATTAAAGGCGGAAAAAGATTTGACATGATTTATCTTTATCTCATTATTTTACATAACAAGAACCTGGCATTTTAACAGGGGTGTGTAGACTTTTTATATCCACTGTATATAAAAAAAACAGACTAGAACATTAAACATTTTACTGGTTGTTGAGGGTCAGGCTGGTCTTCTGTTTCATAAGAAATTCTGCCAGGCTGTCCACCCAATCCATTCCTAGTAAGTTGTGTTCATCTGCTGCTTGATAGATTGTCAGAACTCATTTACAATTGAACACTGATTGCTGTAGTTTCTGTGTGTATTATCTAGTGGTTCTCCTTTGTCATCTGTAAATATTCATGCTGTAAGGTTGTATCAGTGTTCAATACAAATCAGAGCAGGAGGATTTATTACTGGAATATAGACCGTATGTTGGGTGAGTTATAAATTGTTCCACTCACCCACTGGTGTTATCTGTTGATCAAATTCATTTTATAGAACCCTTTTTGCATTGGCACTAGTGGGAATGGGACATAAGAAGAAACTTAAAGAGTATACATTCTTTGAGGGACCCCTTTCTGCTGTTCTGGGGGAAATTCATAAGAATACATGACCTTTTTGGTCCAATATTTTTGCATGTTCCAATTACTGGCGGGTCAGTAAATACAGGTGGGCTGAGTCTTTAGGCAGAATCCAGATCAGCTGCACAACCAGGTGGACAAAGATGGGTGACCATGTGGCCCATCATCACTGTGTAGATCTGCAACACAACCAGGTGGCCTATAATCACTGTGTAGATCTGCAACACAACCAGGTGGCCTGTAATCATTGTGTATATCTGCAACACAATCAGTGAAATCACTGCGTAGATCTGCACAAACACTTGCAGCATAAAAACAGAGATGGGGGGGTGTTGGAGACTATGTGGTATGCAGTATCCAAGTAATATTATGGAATATTTTAATACACAGATGCATGTTTGGTATTAGTAGAAGGATAAGTGGCATGTCTTTGAGCATGATTAGCCCGGTAGTGTTCTCAGTAGTCAGGACCCACGGTGGAACATTGTGATCCAGAACACTGGTGGCCAGAATTGGGGACAGAGTGTAGGGCTCCAGGCAGTTAACCTGGAAAGAGGTTGAGATGAAGAATGGAAAACTATGAGACAGGTGAGTGACAACAAAACTGAAACTTATACTGTACAGTTTGTCTGGGTATTACTTGTTTGACTGGTTATTACCAAATTTCCTTAAGCAGCAAGGCCCTTTTTATTTGGAATTGATCTTCCCACCCACCGTTAATCTGTACAAATATTTACATTTGAGTAATTTATCAGACACTATTATGCAGGGCATAAAGGCAGAGACATGTTTCACCATGTTACCTGGAGAATTAACTAGCAAATGACTCTAAAAGCCAGCCTACTCTCCAGTTTTCCCCAATTACTGGGTGATGTGAGCGGAGATATTGTTTTGTTAACATCATTCAGTCCCAGTACTGTTGCAATGGGCCTTGTCTGTCCTTTGGTAGTCTGCAACATCAGAGCTCTGAAAAAAACAAGATAAGACAGTTGTGGTGAGTGTTGGGATGGACTTAAACATTAAAGAGAAATAGAGCAATTAAGATAAATGAATGAAACGTTTGGATAAGTAGGTGAGATTTTTATTTTATCTAGCCTGGTATTTTACCAGGTATGCTGCCTGAGAAAAAAAGTCTAATTTAGAGCATCAACCTGGGAAATAGGTACAGGAGAAGGAGAGAAGATCAACCAATTGTAAGCTGGGGATGGTTAGGTAGCCATGCTGTTATGATATTACATATTGCCATCACACCGGTAAACACCCCTTCTCTTACAATCAGTGACATGGGACCTATGGAGACCACAAATGTCTGGGCACCCATTTACCATCCAATCCAAATCACAGCACCCTGTGCAGGACACTTAAGCAACATGTAGTCTCCCATCCCAGGACCGACCAGGCCCAACCTTGCTTAGCTTCAGAGGCAAAAGCCAGCAGTGGGATGCAGAGTACTTCCATAGATATATAGACAGAACTTCTTCAGTTTGCCATGCTTGTCATTCTCACTAATATTCAACTAATATGCAACCTCTATAATAAAAGCAGTACATACATTTTGTGTAAACTATGCTGACATAGTCAGCCTCCATATCTTATAGAGAAGGGTTGGTGGTTAGGCTACCTGCTCTGCTGGACATTATTGCCTGTCACACCTCCAACGGTGTATAGACCAGCTACAGGATGATCAACAGTTAGTGGGCACTGGTTCTTTAAACTTATCCTGGTACATCTATCTCCTAGTGGTGAACATAAAAAACTAGGCAAGCCTAGTTCAGCCGGCCCGCAATAGAAAGTGTCGCCTTTCGAGATTCAAACCCAGGTCGCCCACATGAAAGGCAGTGTCCTTAACCACTACCCCACAGCTATACATCTGCTGTGTGTCAGTATAGCCTCTTGTCTTATCTGAACAAATCCTTTGTTGATACTGGCTGTTTCAATAGTTAATTGGCAATTCGTGAATGACATTGATACAGTTAAACTGACTAACGTTTCTTTACCTCCACTACAAATAGCGTCTATGTAAGGCGTTTGCCACTGGCCGTTTTAATAACAGTGTATTAGCCAGTAATAAGCTTTACCGGTATCTACTAACTTACTGGAATAGTCATAAGAATTGAGCAATTGCTAGCAAGTCTGCCAAAGCTATTTCATTTCATGGCATAAGAACGTATTTTTTTTTTCATGGCACAACAGCATACTTCTTTCTTTAATTCATTAATGACATTTATACAATAACTATCAATAAAGGTGACAATAACTAACTTTTTCTTCAAGTGAAAAGATGAGAGAATCGTGGAATCTGCCAGAAATATTTAATAAATGTCGTTGCTCTCAATAGATTCCAACTTAGGTCTTCCACATGAGAGGCACTGTCTTTAACCACTACGCCACGGCATTACACGTTTCAACAGTCGCTAGACTCCATTGAGGATTGTGTTAAACTGACTAACGTTTCTTATTAAGTTTACCTCCACCATAGCGTCTATGAACTGTATGGCTTTTGCCACTGGCCGTTTTAACAGCTTATTAGCCAGTAATAGGCTTACTAGTATCTACTAACTTCCTAGGAATATTCATAAGAATTTAGCAATTGCTAGCGAGACTGGAGATTAACTTTTCCATGCCAGAAACAGTCGCAATATAACCGTTTACAGTTTCAGTTAAGGCTTACTATAACGTAACTACTGTATGTTAAGCCAGCAAATGTGTTTGTCTATCCTGACCCAAAACGCATGCACGGATGTGTACTTCGAAAATCCACCAGAAACAGTCGCAATATAACCATGAACTGTTTTATTTTAGGCTTACTATAATGTAGATACTAACGGTTTTAGCCAGCAAAGTTTTCGTCTATACGGAATAATTCATAATGCGTACTTCGCTTCGCCTGTGAGGAGATATGAACTCAGGACCTATAGTTCACAAGTCCGCTTCCCTAACCACTACGCTATTTAACCAGTGGTAGTCAGTCTGTCACTCACTCACTCACTCAGTAAGAGACATTCAACTCTTCTTGGCCGGCTCCCCTCACGCGGTCCAGGCAAAAAGTGAACTAAACTTTTAAGCTCAAGACGTGTACACATTCCTAATGGAAGGTGACTTACCTGATCTGATTTACAGTACCGGGAGTACAGTAAGTGATGCTGAGAAAAGATGGTCGGTAATATACAGCTAGCTATACATTAAGTTGGCAAGTCAATGTAATGTACCGACTTCTATTTGACCTTAAAAAGGCAGACGTCAATGAAATAAAATTATTACTGTTAAAAGTATTTACATTTCAGATCTGGAAAACAACATTTCAATTGGAATGTTCACAGGAACAGTGACGTCACAGACTTGCATCGATCAACGGACTGACTGACACTAGAGAAACTCCAAAGTAACGTTAGCCTATGGGAAAGAGGCTACAGCACCACAAAACCAACTAATGGACAAAAATATATGACATCCGTAGTGATAAGACTTACCATAGAGAATGACTTGGAAAAGTTAAAGGAAGTTAAGATGTACTATTTTCGTGCAAGACCCAGTTTTGAATCCTGTGAAGGCGGGCTGGCTGAACTAGGCTTGCCTGGTTCCTTTTCTGTTTTTTATGCACATACGCAACATTAATCTTTTGTCAGTGCTGCACGTGATGTGTGCATGTGCATGTACATTAGGGAGACTGCAGTACTGAAAACACCAAGCAAAGCTAGCCAGTGGCAAGTCGCTTGTTCATTTTCTTTAAACTACAGCATAACATTACCAACATATTTGACTAATAAGAGCAGGACATTTTATTATATTGAGCACAATTTATTACAGGTCGCTTGTTCATTTTCTTTGAAACTACAGCATAACATTACCAACATATTTGACTAATAAGAGCAGGACATTTTATTATATTGAGCACAATTTATTTGGGTAGAACAAATCGTTCTACTGAATAAAATGCTTTGTATTTGAAATTTGATTGTGTTCTAATTCAAGTATGCAACACCCCACTCATGTTTCAAACCAACATGACTAGTTTAGTGTTTATTTTTTGCATTCACCATTCACGACAGGTGCCAATACTTCTTGAGTTAACAGTACACCATTACTATGTCACACACACAAACCTGAACTTAAAGCTCATTGTGGATTACAGGAAGTCTAAAGGCCGCAGTCACGCCCCAGTTCTCATCGATGGCACTGAGGTGGAGCGTTGCACTGAGGTGGATCTCCGAGGACCTCTCCTGGACCCTCAACACCTCAACCCTGGTCAAAAAAGCGCAGCAGCACCTGTACTTTTTGAGGAGGCTGAAGAAAGCCTGTCTGTACTCCGAGATCCTTGTGAACTTTTGACCGCTGCACAATCGAGAGCATTCTGACTAACTGCACCACAGTGTGGTTTAGTGGTTGCTCCGTAGCTGACTGGAAGGCCCTGCAATGGGTGGTGAAAACCGCCCAGCACATCACTGGTGCCCAGCTCCCAGCCATCGGTGTCTGCATAGGGAGCGTGGTATCATCAGGGACCCTTTACATCCATGCCACAAACTGTTTGCCCTCCTACCACCAGGCAGGTGGTACAGGTCTCTTCGTTCCCACACCAGCAGGCTCAGGAACAGTTTCTATCTACTGTAACCCTGCTGAACTCCGTAGACCCATCGCTAAGCATACACCCCCCCGCCTCTCAGGGACCTTGTTGCACTACTCCCTTTGTACTACACTGACACTGCCTTGCAAGCCTGATAATGTCTACCTGTCTACCTCGGAAACGTCACTGCTGCATCCCTGAATTTCAGTTGCACATGCACCTTGCACATTCAATTTGCCTCATTGCACATTTAGAATTGCCATCATACTTGCATTTTTACAGTTGTTACATACACATGTCTACCTCAAGGACGTCATTGCTGCTATCTCTGCATCCCGGTTGAACATGCAACCTTACTCCTTCATTTTGCCTCGACTGCACATCTAGAATGCCATTTAGAATTGCCATCTGTACCCACACAATTATTTATCCCACTTGTAATATACACTATACTTAATCCTTGTACATTTCCTGCCCTCCTCTATTTGCCTTAATTGCACATCTATAGATTCCACTTGCAATATACATATACTTAATACTTGTACATTTTCTGCCCTCTTCTATTTGCACTTCTGGTTAGATGCTAACTGCATTTTGTTGTACTGTACTTGTACTTGTTCAATTACAATACAGTTGAATCTAGTCTAATCTATATAGTAACTTTAAAACTGGCGTGTAGTATAAAGTAACTAAAGTGAAATGCAGCACCTTCAACTTGCTACCTTGCAGATAAGCCAGGTTCAGGAACACATAAGAACAGCATGCAAGTGTAGCACTTGAGGATGATTTAGGTGAGCCACATTACCATTCAGCAATCCACAGGATATTATGTTGGCAGCAATAATTAATTTTTGTTTTTCAAAATAAGTCATATTTTCAATACATTGCATGCAATGTGTTTAGCCTAATTGGAATCTAAAGACAGTGAATGGTAGCAAATAGCATATTATGAAAACATATTGAACATTGTATTTACCAGATGGCAGCATTGTGAACAGACCATAGCCTGGGTGGCTGTAGTCTTTGATGTTGTTCCTTGCCTTCCTCAGTCATCGTGTATGGTGACGCTCTCTGCAGACTTCACCACCTTCTGGAGGGACTTGCGGTCCGCAGTGGAGTAGCTGCCAAACTAGGCGGTAATGCAGCCTGAGAGGATGCTCTCAATGGTGCACCTGTAGAAGTTGGTGAGAGTTTTTACAGACATGCTTGTGTTGCAGATCAAGACGATACCTGACGATTTCAGCTGCCACTGTGCTGACACCTCCCCCTCCCCATGTTGTCCCTGTCCTTGTCCATCTGGTCATGCTTCCGACCTGGACTAAGTTTAATAGACTCTGGACTCCCACGTGCCCACGTGCACTTATTAATTATTACAATTGTACTCTTAATATGTTCACCCGGTACAGCCAGAAGAGGACTGGTCACCCCTCTGAGCCTGGGTCCTCTCTAGGTTTCTTCCTAAATTTCGGCCTTCTTAGGGAGTTTTTCCTAGCCACTGAAGTTCAACACTACTGTTGTTTGCTCCTTGGGGTTTTAAGGCCCGGTGTTTTTTAAAAGCACTTTGTGACAACTGATTGATTGATTGACATGCCAAACTTCTCTATTCTCCTCAGGAAGTGTAGTTGTTCTTGGGCTGTTTTTCAATTGAGGACCAAGTGAGGTTGTCTTTGATGAACACACCAAAAAACTTAAAGTTGGAGACCCTCTCCACTTCAGCTCCATCGATGTGTAAGGGGGCATGACCCCCCTCTGCCACTTCCTGAAGTCCACGATCATCTCCTTATTCTTGCAGACGTTGAGAGAGGTTGTTGTCCTGGCACCTTGTAGCCAGGTTCTTTATCTCCTCTCTGGAAGCGGTCTGATCATTATTGGAGATGAGACCCAGGATGGTTGTGTTGTCCACGAATTTAAGGATGGTGCTGGAGCTGTGCGTGGCCACACAGTCATGTGTGAACAAGGAGTACAGGAGGGGCCTGAGTACGCAGCCCTGGGGGGCTCTGGTGCACGTTAACGACATTTAAAATCAAAACATATTGATCATTTAATAATTGTTGACAAAGTGCTAAAATGTTTGTTTTCAACTTCCAAATAGGTGTCCAATGATTGACAAATAAATAATTGATTGGTAAATGATTGTACACTAATTGAAATGGCTGTTTAGTAGGATCATGATTTTGAAAACCATTGCATGAATGACTGCCTGACACAATGTATTATTATATTTATGATTAACAATCAAATGATTATTTATTTAGAACACTATAGTTGCTATGAAGAAAGGTGCCACCAGTTGTTGTAAGTATCTCTATTTAACACTACTGGACACGTCAAATAATTGCCGATTTTCTTAGCAATGATTTTGCATCATGTGACTCCAATTTCCTTGTTCTATTAAACACTTGAACATGAACATGAACAAACTACACAACTAGTGCTCTTGTCCCAGGCGAAAGGTACGTTATTATAATATTGTCAACAATGAAAATGGAGTACGAAATCTATGATCATTTGCTAGTTATCTAACTGAAACCATAAGATAATATCATTTTAAAATGTTTTTTGTCTGTTTTTTTTTGTGGGCGTGGTCTGGGTGTCTGATGAGCAAGTGAGCTGGCAGCGGGCATCACAGGGAAAACAATGGGATCCATCACCTAGCTTTTTTTCTGGCTAGCAGCCCCAGCTAAACAGATGATGTCCTAAAGAGGGATCAAAACAATTTCATTTAGATAACTAGCAAGGTGTCATAATTTCAAAAAAGAAATTGTTGCTGGTCATGTTTGGACTAGATCCATTTTAGTAACTCACAAGTATAAGTCTAGTAAGCTGCTATATTGACGATAGTTAGCTTTTGCCTGGGACAGCATGTTCGCCGTGAACACCTGCTTGCAGTGTCAATATTACGCTCTGGCATGTGACAATATATATGAGGATGTATAATCCCTTTTCAATTTTGCATTCTTGACGATAGGCTGCCCCTGCTGACCAATTATAATTATTTGCCTACTAATAAACTAAAAAGCTACTGAATAGTAATTATGTGCTATCTCCGTGGTCTAAACTGCACTCATTTATTTTTAGACACGCCTCAGTTCTTGCCTTCCTGCCAAAAAGCACTATAGATTTTAAAGAAATCTCATAGTAACATTAGGCTATTATCTTGCCAAGTTGGCCATCAATTTGATAATTTCCAACAGATTTTGATTACCAGAACTCCAACCAACAGTTGTTGGAATTTAACATTAATCGTATGTGTGACCCCATTCATCATGCAGAAAGCATACATAAATTCCATATAATGCTGTACATACTTTAACGCGAGGCACCTTTGGTCATTCATTACACAAATCTAATGAGGTTAACACTAATAAATGATCACACACACAAATGCACTGGCTACACCAAAACAAAACCTAAACATATTTCCTTTTATGTTTTACACAACAAGAACATACAGCAATACGATTACATTGAACATGTGGAAAATTTATTTATTACCATATCCTTATTTATCCATTATTCTGCAAAATCCAAATAATGGACTGTAAATAAATAATGGACTGTAAACAAATAATGGACTGTTGTAAATAATGGACTGTTTTAGACTAGGCCTGAATTGGCTTTAGACTGTTCATGTATGCCAAGGATAGAAGACCTAGGTCAGCATATCCTGTTCTTAAAAGTGATTTTAGCCACAACCGAAGGCATCAGGCCTTCACCTATCTTATCTATGGCCCAGCTACAGATGGCTCCAAGGTGAAGTTGCCTGTGTCGTCTCTGTTTCTTCCATTCGGGCAGGACAGAGACCAGGGGTAGCTCGGATCAGAAGGTCTGTTAACTCTGACCTAGAACTATGGTTGCCATGACTTTTTTTCCTATTAGTATGATGACTTGTTTTCTTGTAGCATAAGATATAATATTTTGGGAGCAGACAAGAAGGGGTATAAAGAGGTGAAAGCAATAATGTATGATCAGAACAATTGTTATGACACTACTCTGCTGGTCTCTGTACATATACACAGTCTTGTTTTGACGATTGTTCCCTTTGATCCACAAAATTAAACTGAAATAATCAACTGTTATACGAACAACTGTTGAGTCTCTTTTCATAATAAATTGTGAACATTTTCCATCTTACACAAACATTACACAGTGCTGTGAATGGTACTATAGTGTAGCCTGTCCGTGACCTCACAAATGAATGGTTCCTGCCAGTTGGAGACTCTGCATGTTGGTTTCAACCTTAAAAGTAATAACAACAATAGAATGATTAGGTTTGTTAGGAAATTCCTTGGACCAATACGGATTCTGTGGACCAACTAGTCCTCCTAGTGGAGAGCCAATATACCACCATGAACGTGCTTAAATCAAGACAGACAGGACAGAGGGTAATAGAAGGAAACAACCAGAGAGACTCCTGCCAGAGGGAAACATCGAGTTGGGACATAGAGTTGGGACATGTGGCCTGGAACTGCTGCACTACAGATGAAACCATGCCAACAGTGCCCTCCACTGACACAGGGCAGGCCTTGTTACTGTGTCTAATAAAGATCCTTGTGAACATTTTACCGCTGCACAATCGAGAGCATTCTGACAAACTGCGCCACAGTGTAGTTTAGCGGTTGCTCCATAGCCAACCAGAAGGCCCAGCAACGGGTGGTGAAAACTGCCCAGCACATCACTGGTGCCCAACCTCCTGCCATCATAGACCTCCAGCACAAGTGGTGTCTGCGCAGGGCACGCAGGATCATCAGGGACCCTTCACATCCATGCCACAAACTGTTTGCCCTCCTACCATCAGGCAGGCGGTACAGGTTTCTTTTATCCCGCACCATGTGCTTTCATTGCATCATATGAATATTGTTGAAATTACAAAGTTATGCTAACAGTGATGTATTGGGGGGGGGCAAATCATAGTTTTCTCCAGGATGGGGTGTCATGTCCCCCCATCCACCCAGGGATTTCTGCCTATGAAGGACATAGATATTAAATAGAAAGCAAGTGTTCATCTTACATTTTGAAATAACAGATGCATGTTTTGCTTTAACAAATGACCTTTTGACATTTAAAAACAGTTGCACTCAGATGCAGCTAGGCCATCCTCACTACAGCGTGTGTTTTATAGTACGGATATTTTTTCTATGCAGGATAAAAGTATATAAAAGCAATAAGATGATCGTAAGATGCATGTAAGTGCCTCGTTATTGTATCAGTGCGTTTTCAGAAAGCATCATTACTTAAGTGGCACGTAACATCGCTCATTGATTAACGAGTGCTCCGGACCACTCGTTAGTCCATCTTAACTGAGCTTAACAGGCATTTTACTGGTTTTGTGAACCATTACTCCCCTCAACATGCGAGGAGTGATAGCAAACAGTTAATATCAAGTCAACGAAGGAATAAAACGTTTAACAGTTTTGATTTAGCCACATTTATTTAGACAAATTCGATAATAAGTGCGTGACTCAATGTAAATGTAATTGAATGCAATTGGTCAACTGAGGCTAAAGAAAAATGTACATAAAACAAGAAATAGGCTAATCAAGAAAAAGTGTTCAAAATTAACTGTTCACGAGTCTGAAACCCCGCATCGTACTGGTATTATATTTGATATATTGGTGCTGGTGCCTCTACCTCATCAAGAAGAACATTGATTTCTTCAGCTCAGAATGCATGTTTTCTCTTGCATTTATGGAATATATAGATACATAGATAGATACATTTAGATACATTTATGGAATATAAGATACATTTTTCCACGACACATTCCATTTGTATTCCAAACAATTAGAATGGATTTTTCCAACAATTATTTATATCCCAGTTAACCAATCATGTGTTGATTGCTATGTGATTCAGTAACATATATTCTATATAGCTACCGGATGAATTGATAATTGGATGCCACGTGATCGATTTCCGGAGATATGATTTTGATTGGCTGAAGTCCACCCCATTGGTTGAAAATAACAGTTTCGTCCACCATAAATGTCACTATTTCTTCAAGTTTTACATTTTCTTGTTCATGCCTAGTAGTAGTTGAATACATCACCAGCGATATTATATGCTTCCGATAAGTAAGCAACCTCAATCGAAATGCAAATATTTAAAAACGTATTCATGGCATTATTCCATTCCAAGCCCCAAAGATGGCCTAATTCCATTCCAGACGGCCGTAACGTGGTACTTACCTACGTGGTGGTTTGGGAAACAGGCATAGGTCCGTCGTAACAAAGTCCGTCTTAAGGCTACGTGTATCGTTAAACCATCGTAAGTGCTACGTTATCGGAAAACCGGGCCCTGGTCAGTTTCTTGGAAATGGGAGGGAAGATCTTTGCTTGACAGTGCCTGGCCATTACATTGCAACTACGCAGAAAGTAAAATAAAAATGTTGAAATTTCAAAGAAACAACTGGTAAATTGCAAGGTAAAAGGAGGGGGATAATAGGAGGGGAAATATTCGCTTTAGTTTGCAGGGACATTGTCTGGCCGTTACACTGCAACTATGCATAAAGTAAAATGGAAACATTGAAATTATGAAGAAACATCTGGTAAATAGCAAGGTAATAGGTAGGGGCGCCATTTGTAAAATGTTGCACGTTCTGTAATCATGCTCAGTTTTTGCACATTTAGCATTGCCATGTGCAAAAAAATCATGCACTCCAATTTTCAACTCACTTTGTCTAACGTTTAGAGAGAAATTCATGTAAATTCATGAAATAACCTTTGCGTAAGGAACATTCTGTGGTAACCAAAAATTATGAAATATTAGTATTAAATGTAAATGTTAAAAATAAATGTAAATGTTAAATATAAATGTAAATGTTAAATTTAAATGTAAATGTTAAATCTAAATGTTAAATATAAATGTAAATGTTAAATATAAATATAAATGTTAAATCTAACGTAGGACTTGAAAACTGAATATTACAGCAAATACGGTAATTGGCCACGCCCCAGGTGTGGCGAAGGGCGCTCTCAGTCACCTCAGGCAGTTGCCTCAAAATGCCAAGCACAACGACATCCGAAACAGCCACCACATCAGTACCATCGGTAAGTTCTGAAATTATACGTTTAAAAAAATTGAGGGATCTTAGTTAAAAGTAGCTACCAGTAGCGATGGCTAATCATGTGTAGGTTTAGCTACCATTGGCTTGCTAATGCCTAAGACGTTAGTATTTAGCCGTAGTTTGATCACAATGTGTGTCAAAGGTGAAATTGAAGCCTTCTGTCAGCAGGGTTTAACGTTATGTATGTAATATTTAACTTATTTAGGTACCACCAGGGATTTCCTCATCGAGCTTAGCAACCTCGTCACTGAGATCGGTAAGTTCTGAAATAATGCAGGGCAACAGAGCAAACAGTTACCCAGATCTGCTCAAAATATTTTACTTCGCAATAAACCAGTACAGTAGGCTATAGTGGAGTACAGTGTACATGCAGTGTCTTTAGCTGTGTTATCATGATCGTGCCACTAATTTGTCTAGTTACCAAGGCGATCAATCGGTGTTAGGTAAGCCCACTCGTTCATTGTGACATAATTATGTTGCTTTCTTTACCTCAGTATTCATTTGCCCATTCATCAAAATTAAAATATTTAATAGAGAGAACCCATTTGCTGAACTAATCTGGTGTGATAAGCATCTGCTTTTCATTGCCCAAAAGTGGTATGAAAGTGGAGATTGCAAGAGTCTGCAGCCATTGGTTGTTACAAATGTTAGCAAAAGAGACTTGTAATACACTGCATTAATGTAATATTTACCATATTTACATGTAGGTATCAGCAGGGATTTCATCGCCGAGTATAGCGACTACATCACCGAGATCGGTAGGTTTTGAAATTATGAGCGATGAAGGGGTTGGCTAGCCAGAAAACTTTGTTGATGGTAATATTCCAAATCAAGATTATTAATTTCATGCAATGTTTATTTACTTTGCCAGGCCACACAACTTCACTAAAAACGTCCAAAATTAAAATGTTAAGGCCCTGTAAGATAAATGAAAGATGTAGTCTTTTGCCCTGTGTTACACAAATGTTGCAATATAATGGCATGAAACTTACTCCCCACCTACATAAACCCCTCAGGCATTGCAACTAAAGTGGCCGAAGTTGTTCTTTTATTGTCCTTGGGCCCACAGGCACCCACTGATGTTGAAAGCTGCCACTAGTAAAATTGCCTATCCACATTGCCTCAAAGTTGCCAGTGTTTCACACACAATACGTGTGGCATAAGCCTATTTTGAGTAATGTTATTTAATCGGCAGTGTTGCCAACCACACTCTGCAAACTGTCTTGGCAGTAATGATCAATCTTAGTCATGGTGCTATATGGTTATATGAAAAGTAATTATTTAAATGACTGAGCACAGCTTAAATCTTTCACTCTGCAGGTACCTCATCTTTTCCACAACGAAATGGTGCAAGATCAGGGTATATGAAACGAAGACCTTATAAAACATACATAAAGGAAGTTGTGTGTTTGCCTTGGTCAAGAGTCAACATTCCCCACACCCAGAGGAGACGACAGAACCAAATTAGCTGAAGCTAGCCTTATTGGGAAAATATCATTTTCATCTGAGTGGTCTGAAATGCAACTGAGAGGAGAAATAACAGCCATCTTCAAAGGCACATTTGGATTGTCAGAGAACCAGTCATTTCCATTTGAATACTTAAGCACCATCAAGGGATGTAAAAAACTTATGAAACCAAAGGTCACAAACAGTTTCCCATGGGGAGGAAAAGAAGTTGCATCCATATGTTCAAACACATGTCTGTATATTTTAGCAGGAATGCACATGCCCGCTGAGGTAAGCATAATGTTTGTGTCTGGAATTTTTACATATTTAGTATTTTGTTCATCATGCATGTATCATCATAAACATTATACAGTTGTACTCAAAAGTTTGCATACCCTTGGAGAATTGGTAATATACAGTATCTCACAAAAGTGAGTAAAGCCCTCACATTTTTGCAAATATTTGATTATATATTTTCATGTGACAACACTGAAGAAATGACACTTCGCTACAATGTAAAGTTGTGAGTGTACAGCTTGTATAACAGTGTAAATTTGCTGTCCCCTCAAAATAACTCAACACACAGCCATCAATGTCCAAACCGCTTGCAACAAAAGTGAATACACCCCTAAGTGAACATGTCCAAATTGGGCCCAATTAGCCATTTTCCCTCCCCGGTGTTATGTGACTCGTTAGTGTTACAAGGTCTCAGGTGTGAATGGGGAACAGGTGTGTTAAATTTCGTGTTATCGCTCTCACACTCCTTCATACTGGTCACTGGAAGTTCAACATGGCACCTCATGGCAAAGAACTCTCTGAGGATCTGAAAAAAAAGAATTGTTGCTCTACATAAAGATGGCCTAGGCTATAAGAAGATTGCCAAAACCCTGAAACTGAGTGGCAGCATAGTGGCCAAACCATACAGCAGTTTAACAGGACAGGTTCCACTCAGAACAGGCCTCGCCATGGTCGACCAAAGAAGTTGAGTGCACGTGCTCAGCGTCATATCCAGAGGTTATCTTTGGGAAATAGACGTATGAGTGCTGCCAGCATTGCTACAGAGGTTGAAGGGGTGGGGTGTCAGCCTGTCAGTGCTCAGACCATACGCCGCACACTGCATCAAATTTGTCTGCATGGCTGTCGTCCCAGAAGGAAGCCTCTTCTAAAGATGATGCACAAGAAAGCCCGCAAACAGTTTGCTGAAATAAAGCGGACTAAGGACACGGATTACTGGAACCATATCCTGTGGTCTGATGAGACCAAGATAAACTTATTTGGTTCAGATGGTATCAAGCGTGTGTGGCGTCAAACAGAACGGAATACAAAGACAAGTGTGTCTTGCCTACAGTCAAGCATGGTGGTGGAAGTGTCATGGTCTGGGTCTGCATGAGTGCTGCTGGCACTGGGGAGCTACAGTTCATTGAGGGAACCATGAATGCCAACATGTACTGTGACATACTGAAGCAGATCATGATCCCCTCCCTTCGGAGACTGGGCCGCAGGGCAGTATTCCAATATGATAACGACCCCAAACACATCTCCAAGACGACCACTGCCTTGCTAAAGAAGCTGAGGGTATAGGTGATGGACTGGCCAAGCATGTCTCCAGACCTAAACCCTATTGAGCATCTGTGGGGCATCCACAAACGGATGGTGGAGAAGCGCAAGGTCTCAAACATCCACCAGCTCTGTGATGTCATCTTGGAGGAGTGGAAGAGGACCAGTGGCAACCTGTGAAGCTGTGGTGAACTCCATGCTCAAGAGGGTTAAGGCAGGGCTGGAAAATAATGGTGGCCACACAAAATATTGACACTCTGGGCCCAATTTGGACATTTTCACTTAGGGGTGTACTCACTTTTGTTGCCAGCGGTTTAGACATTAATGGCTGTGTGTTGAGTTATTTTGAGGGGACAGCAAATTTACACTGTTATACAAGCTGTACACTCATTACTTCACATTGTAGCAACGTGTCATTTCTTCAGTGTTGTCACATGAAAAGATATAATCAAATATTTGCAAAAATGTGAGGGGTGTACTCACTTTTGTGAGATACTGTACACACCCTTTTTGATAGACAGACACTTTGTTCATACATACATCTCTTAGTTTAGCACATACATCTCACTTTGTCCTGTTTCATGTGAGTATGTATTGCTGTCGTGTTTTGTTTTGTGTTGTCTAGTCAATTGTTTGCTGTTTTGTCCTTGTTCAACCTGTGTGTTTTTGTTTGTCCCTGTGTCCCTGGGAAAAGTTTTTTTACAGCAAGTTGCCCTTGGGCATACACAACCCGTAGGAAAACTTTGTCTAAAAACAATAGTTAGACCTGAGCGGCCCACCCACTGTATTTTTGTATTGTTTAGTAGTTAGCTAAGCGGTTCTTGAGGCAGGCATGTTCAGTTTAGGGGTGTTTGACCATATTATTTCATTTCTTGGGTCCAGCTCAGCCCCTTTTCCCTAACCCCTTTACCGTGTGTTTAAAGGAGAAAGGAAAAGACAAAATATTGCATCAGTTTACCTATTCTCCTGGTCCCTAATATAAAGGCTACTGCAATACTAAAAATAACACTCAACTAATAATGAAATGGTGGGACTGAATGTCAGAAAGAAGTTGTGTAAAATTATCATAAGTGATTTACATTTTTTTGAAACAATGATACATTTAGAAAAAATAGATGTGAACAAACAAAAATGTGTTTTGTAGTGTCATTAACTAAGATTTTTAAGATTTCTCTATATATTTTTCATGGATAAATTAGGGTAATGTTGGCAAAGTGGATGAAATAGTATAACCATGGACAAATTAGTACATACAGTTATTTTTGTTTCTCTAATGGCAGATCTTTCGGTGATATATCGGTAGTATTTTACAAAGCACTATTCTACAGAAAAATTTACTGGCCGAAATACAAAAGACCAAAATTTGCTAAAAAAAAAATAATAATGAACAAATATCAAATAAACAAATGTAGTAGGGTTTTGCTGGTGAATTGCTAAGACCCCAATTAAAAATACAAATAATAAAAAAAATAATTAAGAAATTAAAGTCCAACTCCTTTCTGCTCTCTGATCTCTTCATGTCCTGACAACTGGCTCCTGGCTGGGGCAGTGGATGATGTTGGAGTCTCTGCTGCGTTGCGTGGTCCTCTGCATTCCTCCAACCTTCCTAGTTGTTACATGTGAAAACTGTATTGCTTTAAAGCCTTATTGATGTTACTGCTTCCCTCTTGTGATGTTGTCAGCCATTCTGGTGTCCCACATTTGATGTGTGTCCACTACTGTCTGTGCTGTACCTCTCTATGACCCCAAAGTCAAGTGTCCCTGTTCCTATGAGTCAGTCCAGATGGTTACCTCTCCTTCATAGAGTTCAGCTCCTGGCTGATGTCAATGGCCCAGACTTGGACTCTCTGTTGTATGTGTCATAGTCTGTCACCCACCTCTCCTTGGCTGTGGTGAATCTGGAACCGTCAGTGTCCAATAATCTTACTCTGAACCCAAAGCAGTCTCTCATAGGTCTGGGCTTGGTTTGGCCCTGGAATGATCTGGACCACAGGTGTGAGGTACCCCTTCATTGGACAAGGTGTATCAGTGATTCAGGACTCCTACATTGTGAGAAACAAAGATGGAATCTCGCACAACACAAAGTTAGAATCCCAACTACAGCAGAGAGTTGCGTAGTAGCTAACTCCATTAAACCCCAATCTTGTTTCAGTTGTTTCTTAATCAAACATATGTCTTTCTCTTCCTCTTTTTTCTTTTTTTTTTACTTTGAGAGGAAAAAATAAATAAAAGAATGTAATTTAAGTGTAGATGTGTAATGTGAAAAGTTATCAATGCAAAATGGGCTTACTCCATTAAAACAAATTGATTCAAACGTGTGACCTATAAAAAAAAAAACTCCAGCCAACAATTCAAAAACCTATCTAATTGATTGCTGAAGAAAATGCTTGTTTTTTCCTTCTTAATAGAAGCAGATAGTCTATTCTGAGATTTGGTCTAAAAGTAATAGTAATGCAAATTTTAATATAAAAACCCATTCTAGTAATAGAGTCCAGCCCTTTACTAGGCCAAAAACTATGCCAGTTAATTAAAATGTTTTTGGAAGTCTCCTAATCTCTTACTTGTAGTGTTTTTACTGTTAGGGCCTATCTAACCCGTACCAGCCACCAATCCAGAACCAAAACAAACAACACTTTCTGAACCAGACTGGATCATTTAGGAACAAAATAAAAGACAAACCAACAGTCTCCTGACTAGCTTGCCAATTAAAATATTAGAAACTGCTAAATGAGTCACCTTATCATGCTTTATACATTATCCTATCACCCGAACAGATACCACAAATTCCTCACATGTGCTTCAGTTTATCATAGACTTGTAAATCCTACTCCACCTCATTCTTCTATATTTTAGTTAACAAAGATATTCTCCCCCATTGTTCACCCTATCAAACATATGTCATGTGGACACCCCAATCTCGACACTGAGGGGACACATTGTTACTACAAACTCCAAGATCTAAGTATTTTTTATTTCATGTCCCCAAATAATTGAACCTAAAAGCATTTTTGAGGATGTTGGGTTTAACATTGGGTTTGCATGTCTAGATTTGTAAACACACAGAAAATCCTTCCTAATTAGTTTAAACCTATGTTTATAATGCAGCATTTTAAATCATAGAATAAGTCAAATAAAATCAAAACATCCAGCTTACTGTCAATATAGCCTATCATAACCATGTTTATTTATTTGTTAGATTTTCTTATAGAGACCGTAGAGAATATTTAGCCTAATTTGGCAACAACCGTTTTACAAATGTCATCATGAATGTAGTACACATTTTCTTTCTCTCTTTTTATCACTGAAGTCATTAACTTAAATGTAAATCACCAAACATCCAGAACAAATAGCACAAATAAGCAGGTTTGCAATTAGTTGTTAGTTTTGTTAAGCAGGCTGTTTGCAACATTTGGAAATTACACAAACACATAACATTTAAACGTACATACACAAATACAATACATTTAACATTGGCCAGTTGATTCCAACTTAAAGCGAGTTTTGGTCGTTTTTCATACTGTAGATAAGCTCATAATTAAGAAATTGCCTGTCCTGCAATTTCGTGGAAACACAGTTCTCCAATTGGAATGAGAAAGCAACCCCAGACGACCGTCATCTCAAATAGTGCACTATTTCCTTCAGATTAAAATCTTAATTTATAACTGTCACACATTCAGGTATTAGCAAACAGCGAAATCTTAGCAAGTTAAGACTAATAATTTTGTGACTTCTGCCTGTCATCTATTTGAATATTGTATAGTACCAGAATGGGAATTACCTATCACCAATGCAGCTCTTAGTAAACATAACCCAGTCCTATTTTGTCTACAGAGAATGGATATGCATTGTATAGATATATTCAGTTCATTTGTATCGCCTATATTAGTACTCCTATATATCTGGGGAATGCCTAGTGCTTGGCACAGATCTTTCTTTAGTTCATTTTTGAAGTGTGTCCCTTGATCAGATATGAAGAATTTCTGGTACACCAAACCTTGGCATGACCTCTCACATTAAACATTTCAAAACAGTCTTTGCATCATTGTTTCATGTTGGAAAAGCTTCCACCCAACTTGGAAATATGTCTGTTATTACCAAGAAATAGCGTTTGTCTCCATCCCTCTGTCATTTCAATAAATTTCTATTTGTAAACGTACAGACGAACCATGTGGTGGGGGTGTTTTACCTTGTTTTACAGGGCCTGTTGTCTGTATTTTGCGTACCTTAGATTGGGTATTCCCTTCAGATTTTTGACATGCTTTTCGAAGTCCTGGAGCAAACCAACGTCTACCTATATTAGCTATAATTCCCCCTTTTCCAGTGTGACACACTCTATGAGCCACTCGGAAAGACTGGGCAGAAGTGAGACTGGTGCAATGGGTTTACTGGACGCGTGTCTAAAGATCCTGTCAGTACCAGCTGCACAGCCGGCTGTCAACCAGGTTTGTTTGTCAGCCTCGGCAACAGAGGTCTGCAGGTCACGGATATGATCAACAGTGTAACGGGGACACAGATTGACATGTTTAGTAGCAGAACGAGTTACAGCAGCAATAAGAGGCATCTGAGCAGCCTCCTTTGCCGCTTTGTCTGCCATGGAGTTGCCTACGGACACCCTGTCGTTATGACCTGTATGCGCGGGGCATTTGATTATGGCTAGCTGCGAGGGCTGCATAATAGCACTGAGCAAATCACTGACCTGTGAAGAGTAGTGATATGTGTACCAGTTGAGGTTAAAAACACCCGGCGCATCCAGAGGATGCCAAAATCACTGGCTACTCCGGTGGCATACCTGGAATCACTATAGATGTTCACTGATTTCTGGGAAGCAAGAACACAAGCTCTAGTTAGTGCAACAAGTACAGCTTTCTGAGCAGAGAAATCGGGAGGCAATCTACCTTGTTCAATTACACCCTGTTCGATCGAGATGACGGCATACCCTGACTCTAGTCCAGACTCATCGGCTTTCCTTGTTGAGGAACCATCCACAAAGAACTCCAGTTCGGAGCCTGGGAGAGGAGTATCCTGGAGATCAGAGCGGGGTTTAGTTTCTTTGGCAATGTAGTCAAGGCAAAAGTGGTGTTCTTCTCCATCTTCTTCTGTGTCCATGCAGGCTGCTGGGTTGTCCGTGTTGCATCGTTTGATGGTGACATTTAGAGCTGTTAAAAGAATCTCATGCCCGGATAGCCTTTGGGCTTTCATGTGCTGTGTTCTTGGTTCGAGTAGGGCCGCAACGTTGTGGGTAACATGCAGGGTGATCTGACCCCCCCTGGGTCAGACCTGCTGAAGTCTTCATTGTGAATGCTGCTGCTGCCAGGTCCTGGTCGCTGGTGGGCATTACCCTCTCCACTGGGTCGAGTCTGTGGCTGTACCAGGCGATCGGATGGTTGGCCCCATTGTGCTTCTGGATCAGGACTGCATTTGCAAACCCCCTCTTTTCTGCTGCGTAGAGGTCATGACAGAGGTCATGCGTCGTCATGTCAGACGAGGCGTTTGCTGTCATCGACGTCCAGGTCGCGTAGTGTGTGAGACAACCTGGCATACTCTGGGATCTTCGGGTGGTGAGGCCAGTAGGAGGTCGTTGACATACTGTATCAGGGTGCTTCCCCCTTTCAAACAGACATCGGCCAGGTCTGCTGCCAGCACCTTGTTGAAAATGGATGGAGACTCACAGTAGCCCTGGGGCAGTCTGGTGTAGGTGTACTGTTGGCCCCGGTAGGGGAAGGCAAAATATGGCTGTGAATCTGGGTGCATCTTGCCACCGCAAGTCTTCAAAGGTAGGTTCAATTCCGGCGTCACCTTCAGGTGATATCCGGTACTGTCACACTCGAGGGCCGTCCATTTCGGGTTTCAGAATGATGCGGACACTTGGAGCAGAGCAGATGAGTCCCACGTCGTTTGGTCCTGTCGACCAGACATCCCCCTTCAGCGCATCTTCAATGATATTCTCCACTTCAAGACATGTTTCTGAAACCACACACTGTGTAGAGACCAGGTGCTTCTCCTAAATTGCAGAGTCAACAGTGTTAACAACACATCGGTATACTGACATTCCTTCGTTAACTGTGGTTTCCCATTGTGTGTTTGGCATCGGTGACCATGTTGTCAAATTGTCAAGTGTTTTCAGCATTTTCCCCACGTCAGCTGCCTTGTAGGCCCCTTTGGTGACTGCCAGGGTAATGTGAAGATGTCTTAATGGATCAGTGAAATACCTTGCCTGTTGCTCAGGGCTGAGAGACTGTTGCTCCAATACCTTGTTTTCCAATGTATAAGTGGGATGTGGTGATGATGGAGCTCCTTCCAAACCAGGTTTTCGCTGTTTCGGCATACAGGTTCTGTAAAGATTCATGGTTGTACAAAAGGGTCATGTGCAAACTGTCGCGATTAAAGTGGAATTGGGAAGACATACTCTTCAGTGGTGGTTGGTCCAACAGTGACTCCACTGTTTGTCGTAGGGCATTGCGGTCTGCAAGTTGTAGTCAGTACACTGTCGGAGACAGATGCTTGTACACACATTATCAATCGTGCAGTTGAGATCAGATTAACCCAGAATTAACCCAGTTGGAGAGCAGTGAATTGTAGCGTTTAGTTTGCGTAAGAGATCCCTACCCATCAAATTGACTGGTATTTTTGGGCAGTATAGGAATTCCTGTTCAAAAGATTGGCCTGCCAATTTAACATTCAAAGGTTTTATGACTCTGTTCATGGTAGCAGGCCCGCTGAAGCCTCTTGCTGCTTGTGTTTTGGATGATAAAGGAAATTTGGGTGTTTCCCAACCAACACAGGAAGAAGTGGCTCCTGTGTCGATCAGGAATATCACTGGCTTTAAAAGTTTGAAGATTTTTCTACTCAGAAAACGACCGGCACGTCCCTACCTATGTTTTTAGTTTAAATTATTATTAGTTACTTGGCTTATATATTGATGAATAACAACTCGGGTTTATTTGTCCAAATGGCTTCACCATTTTGATAAATTGCAGGACAAGTGTCTGTTTGTATTTCGTCTAGGTGGTCTGAGTCTACCCTTTGTATCTCAAAGATCTAGGAAAAATAACCCCCACTATGTAGCCCAGGAACAATTTCTAATCTAACGGGAACGGGAAGTGACTAGATAAGACCTAGATCAGAGAGCGAGTGACAAAGACTGTACAGGCTAGGACTAGTTGCATTAAGTAGCAAAAATGACTTTTTCCTATAATACCTCAAAAAGAAACGTTATCCTTCGTTTCTCATAAAACTACAAATATGTTTAAATAGAGAAATTAAAGTGATCTGTGTCTGAGTAGAAATCACCAGCACATGTGGTGTAAGTGTGGCAATTGCCACTCCGGTGTTTATCTGGAGATTACAGGGAACTCACAAAATATAAAGCATATCCAATACAGCACACTATTATAGTCAATGTGTCTGTCGTATATGCTGAACCTCCTTCAAATAGCCACCAGGTGATAGCCAAAGAAGAATAGAGAGCCATGACGTAATTTAAATGTCCGGCTATACCATTACAGGCCCAAATGGTTTATATTTATAATAATTTGTAACATACACCTTTTGCTATAATTTTCATCAGAGCACAGATCATGACATACAAAAATAGAGAACACAAGTGTAGTGGTGCGATAATAAGGAACGCAACCAAATCACTGTTTTATTGAGCACGCATTCTCATTCACACACACATCCAGTCCCCAACCGCACACACACAAAACTTTGGCTCACTCGCTCACACACAAACACCCATTCAAGGTCGACCATTTATACTTCTGTTAACAGTGTAGAGATTTTAGCCCCCTCGCCTAAAGCTCTTGGGTATCCTCACCTAAAGTATCTTGGATATAACAGATTTGAAATATTTTAATTTTCTCTAATTTCGGACCAGCCTTGGCTTGGCACATAGGGGTTTGTCAACTACCGCTATTGCAACCCACCAAGGGGAATAATGTGACCCAAAAGGGTTTGCGTCACACACCTATCTTATCACATGCATTAGTTGATAACCAGTCAGTTCCCTCACGTATAAGTTCTTGGGAGTCTCAAATTAGTTCTCTTAATGATCATTCTTTGTTATCAAATATTCAGTTACAGTCCAATCAACTATTTTTTTTGTTCTTTTAACTTCTTATCGAAGGATTTTCTATATTTTTCTTTTAGTACAATACAACATTTTGACAATGAAACAATCAATAAAACATATGCCATCAATAATCAACTGTTATTTTATATGTAATAAATCGGACTTCGTCACTCCCGGCTCCGGTGCAAACAATTCAACTCTCAAAACAGACTGATATGAACTCATTGCAAATTTTTTCAAGGGGGTTTCGCTTACCTATTTATGATGCGTGCAGTTCAGTCAGCTGGAGAGAGTTGAAAAGCAGACACCTTTGTCGTGAAGTTATTGAAGTCCCATCTGTGGTGTCAAATTGTGGAAGATGGAAAATGTTCGCAATTTATCAAGTAAAGACTCCTTCAATCATTAGCATAACAGTTAATTATTTCAGGTTTAATCGTATATACGGGAACAAGCATCATGACAAAAAGAGTACAAGTAGAGAGACCAACACAGAGTGGTGTCATGACAGTTGTTCTGATTATGGCATTTCAGGTTCAAGCTTACAGGTGCTGGTCATATAATTAGAATATCATCAAGAAGTTGATTTATTTCAGTAATTCCATTAAAAAAGTGAAACTTGGATATTATATTCATTCAATAAACACAGACTGATATATTTCAAATGTTTATTTCATTTAATTGTGATGATTAAAACTGACAACTAATGAATATCCCAAATTCAGTATCTCCGAAAATTAGAATATTACTTAAGACCAATACAAAAAAAGGATTTTTAGAAATGTTGGCCAATGGAAAAGTATGAACATGAAAAGTATGAGCATGTACAGCACTCAATACTTAGTTGGGGCTCCTTTTGCCTGAATTACTGCAGCAATGCGGCGTGGCATGGAGTCGATCAGTCTGTGGCACTGCTCAGGTGTTATGAGAGCCCAGGTTGCTCTGATAGTGGCCTTCAGCTCTT
>JACXGI010009201.1:0-13196 GCA_016801175.1 Esox masquinongy
TCCCCCAACACGCCTCACTGTCCCCCCAATCACACCTCAATGTCCCCCCAATCACACCTCAATGTCCCCCCTAGTCACACCTCAATGTCCCCCCTAGTCACACCTCAATGTCCCCCCCATCACACCTCAATGCCCCCCCAGGCCGCAACACACCTTGATGTAACCCCAGGAGACACAGAGCATGGTGTTAGCTTCAGGCATGGTGCTGTGTCCTTTGGCTCTGTCCTCACGCTGTTCCACGTCTCAATCCCTGTGTTCCCACTCACAGTCAAAACCAAGGCTTCCTTTACCTCACGGCCAACCTCCCTGTCTCGATCACCTCCAGATCTCTCTTCGTATCTTTGGTGGCTCTTCACTGAGTCGCAGGGCATGGATCAACCATCATGGTGCACCTTCATCATTTCTGGAATCTTCCTGCCATTTCTGCTCTGTCGTGTAAATGAACAGGCAGGGAGACTGCAGCTCTGTGCGTAGTAAAGTCCTCCAGCTGTGTCCGTGCAGACGGATGAAAAACAAACCGCAGTCAACACGGCGATCGCCGTCCCAGTGAGTCTGCCGCATCCATATCCATCCCAGAGGACCCGTGACAGCAGAACCAAGAGGAGATCCCGGCGCTATTTCACCCATCCGCTGTGAGACCGCTGACAGACTGTCTTGAAGGAGGGGTTGAAAGCGAGAGTGGAGGGGGTTCCAGGGGAGGTGAGGGATCCCCAGTGACTGGATAGAACCAGCAGGCTAACCGACTGCCTCTCTCTCCCTCCCTCTCTCTCCCTGCCTCTCTCAGCCTCCTCCTCTCCCTCCCTCCCCCTGCCTCTCTCAGCACCCCCCCCCCCCCGATCGAGAGAGCAGCCACAGAGAGCAGTGAGTTTACAGCAGCCTTCCTATCCACATGGTGGAGAGACGTCTAGACTACAAAGGGCTTCAAGTCCTTACTGGTCAGATCCACTGAGGAGTGCAGGCCGTTGATAATGAGGTAAACAGACCGCCTGGTTATCACTGCCACACTACCACGCAGAGAAAGAGAGAGAAACAGAGACGGAGAGGGGAAAAAAGAGAGAGTGGTGAGAGGGAGAGGTGGAAAAGAGCGCGAGAGAGAAGGACGGAGAGAGAGGCAGACTGAGAGGGGAAAAGAGCGACAGAAGGAAGGGACTTGGGGGAGACACAGAACTCCCGAGTCTGTTACCACCAATTACACGACAACCTGAACGCCATGGCAACAGAGTCACGTGCAACACACAGGCTCCAGTGAAATCTCCCCTAGAAAGACAGCACACACACACGCACACAAATTATCACACACACACTGTCACACACTATCACACACACACACACACACACACACACTGTCTCTCACACACACACTGAAACACACACACACACTGAAACACACACACTGTCACACATATAGGAACGAAGGGACTACTTGGAGGACTGGCTGTGGATGACACAGCAGCTCTGCTTCATCCCAAGGGGGCCGTCACAGTGGATCCCAATGGGGCCGTTTTAAAGCCCATTTCAATGGGGCTGTTTTAAATTATATTTCAACGGGGCTGTTTTAAAGTATATTTCAACAGGGCTGTTTTAAAGTGTATTTCAATGGGGCTCTTTTAAAGTGTATTTCAATGGCGCAAATCCATTTAAATGGGGTTGCTTTACCCTTGACAATTAAATGGGGTTGCTTTACCCTTGACAACCAGATTATTTATTGTAAACTCACAATATCCACAATAGCCAATGTTGCACTAAATCAACAGCAGCCTAATAATCAGAATGTGTTTATCTTAATCTAAATAAAAATAAAAAATCTTAGATACTGCAGTTAGAGTTTGACAATCTTGATATAAAAGATAATCTGAGATGTATCCAATTAAATGTACTAGAGTTTATTAATAGAATCTCTTGGGATACGTTTTTTGTTTCCAACAAAGACATTTTTCAAAGTGATGCATTTAAAGTGAACCAAAACAATGTGATTGTCTGACGGGGAGTCGTATAGCACACCACTTTGTTATTTCCAACTTTCAAAGTGCAAAAAAATAAATCAGTCTGCCTTTCAAAGCTCAAAGCATCGGCTTCACTCAACTTCACAAACACAATTGCCAGAGTCCGTAAACCCAAAGTAACACCATAGAACTTCCTGATCTGGAAATTTTGCAATGCTGCACAGATATTTTGTTTAATGTGCATTTTCATTTATCATTCAGGAAAGCATTGAGGTACTTGAAAGCGTATTTACAGCACATTTTGTGAAAGATCTTTGATCGGTTGTAATACCCTGGCATGTCTGATTAATGTGGTATAACAACAAGCCAGCACTTTATTATGCACTTCAGATGTTTAATTTGGAGTCATGGATTAGTCGTAATCAACACCCTCCCGACACACACACACACACTCACAACAATACGCTGTTGTTTAGTGTTTCTGACAGCGAGTGTACACTCGTGTGATGTAAGAGTTCTGGTAACAAGAGGGTTAAGTGTTGAAAGGTCAAGTGAACACTTGCAGAATGCTTTATTCAAAGCAGGTCAAACTGTGTGCGGCACTGCAGGCTATTAAAGACGTCAAAGATTTCAAAACGCTCCATGTTTGTAATACTGTAGCCTGTGTTATGGATTCAGATAGCCAATGTACATTACATCACACCTTATATGGCACACGACCTTGTTGACGTGTACACAGATTGACGGTATTCTGTGTATTGTGTACCTAATGAGTGTGTAGATGTACAGAGAATATTGTGTGTTTTCCTGTTTCATGACACCCTGAATTAAATTAAATAAACAAACACAAATCTGGATAAGTGGAGTTTCACTCATTTCACTACATTTCAGGTGAAAAGCACTAAGCATGGGTGCAATAAAAAGATGTATCCATTGTTGCATTGTATTATTATCATTGTCGTTACTGATATTACTATTCTCACCCTCAATTGAACTTGTTTTTCCAAGTTTACACAATATATCAGATTATGTTTCAACTGGCCCTGGTCTGTGCAACAACTCTCTGACTGACCCTAATCTCTACAATAAAGACACAATATAGGACATGCAGAAATTCCTGGGACACAGCCTGATCCCAATCCACAAAAAAAATAATTAGGTAATTAACAGAAGTCTGATAAATTCTTATGCAATTTATTCCAAAGTTATCAAATACTAGAATCCAAGATCGCAGAGGAAATGGCCAACACAAGTTTTTAGGAGACAGATTTAAAAGCCAGAGCAAGTGCATGGTCCATTAACCCTGACTATCCACAAGTTTCTACATTCTGACAACTTAAAAAAATGTGTTTCTTAACCAACTTTCTTTAAGTTGAAGCATTTCGAGGCTCATTCTAACATTGGACATTGTACATTAACATACCTGTTTCCAGCTTGTCAGCATCCCAAACGTTTTCTCGTTCGTCTCAGAGCAGCATAGTCCCATCCTTGCACAGACCATGCCACACGTACCGTGTTAAACTTCCCGCAAAGTTCCGCTGAGATGTCCCGAAAAGCGCCTCAAATATGTGAGTCCGTCTCTGGGTCTGTCCCTCTCCCAGTCTCTGCTTCCTCTATGCAGTTAAGTCTATTCTCCTCTGGTGGCAGCCAGGAAACGTGAAGCAAAAAAAACCTTAAGGACTAGCTAGCTGACTGGTTGACTGACTGGCCCACACAGAGACTAAGCTAAACAACTCCTCCTTCAATGATAATGTAGTGTTGTTCCTGTCGCCACTACACCCTCCCTCCCTTCCTCTCCCTCCCTCCCTCTCTCACCCTCCCTCCATCCCAGCTTCCTCATTCTGGCATAATTTAGTAGTCATTTGCTGGTAGGAATCGTAGATTCTTCTGACAAAGCCTCTGGCACTGGTCCACATATTCAGTACACCAGTAGTACCTGAACCTGTAATATAGGTTAGTCCCAAATTACAAAATACCAGACAAGTTAGGGTGACGTACTGTATTGAAGAAGATCTGGCAAGGTGCCATCTAGAGCTCACAAATACATTACAGAAATCACAATGTGTCTGGTTAATTTAATGCATGCACTGGTCAATTTAAAAGCAAAAATATGGAGGACTTCTGAAAAGTAGCCTTTGTTGGATGGAATGCTGGTTTATTTCCCTCTATGTATTCGCGGAGGTAGACTTTCTAGCCTTGTTCTTGTTTACATCTACAGTGACTTCAGGTACACAGTTTGACTCACATTTATTACTTGATAGTGTGCCGTCCTGTCTGTAACTGTTCAGCACTCTGTAATGTGTTTGATGTTTTATCTGGATCCCAGGATAAGTAGCTACTAAATGTGCAATTGGATCCTTATAAATGAAACTAAACATCTTACAGTGAAACTGGATTTTAGGTTCGGCCTTGGTTGATTCAAAGTTAAGAGATATAGCAGATTGCAACATTAACACAACGCAATACTGACCAAAGCTGACAGAGCCTGATGTGACCCGACCCAGTGCCAGTCTCCGTGACCTAGTTTGGACTGTTTGCTGGGTAAACAGATGTAGGCGCCCTGCACACACACACACACACACACTCACAAACTGTGGTCTGAGGAAGATACTCAATAAGACATTTGTTGGCTACAAACAAACATGTTTCCTGCAGAGCTTGTGGAAAACTGTGTCTATTAAGAAATGCGATGCCACCCAAAAAATATAAACAAATAATTATGCAGTTTCGGAGAGATCTTTGTGGTCCAAGAACCAGTTGGTGGATACATGACCAACTTCAGTGCAGCGACGGAAAAAAAGGCCTGCGACGTACAAGTCGAACCTCATTAGTGAAAGTACTAGCTATTTAAACACTGTGATCGTCAGACTGTCATTATCAAAGTGTCATTCAGCATGCCCTCCCTCCAGCACATCTGTTTAAATAATCCCATCATTTTGGGCTAAGGCCGCGGCACTTTCAAGTGGAATGGCCACACGTGAGTTAAAGTTTCCTACCAGCGTTTAAAGCTACACCAGCATGCTAGCCCGCAAAGACGCTCCCCCTAACTGGATTCAGATGGCTGTGTTTGTCTAAGGGCCGGAGCTAACCAGGGCTAACGTCAGCACGGACGCGTGGGGAACTTAATGACAGTGGCGCTAGCAGCAGCAGCAGCTCCTCTGAGGTCACCGGGCCTGTCGACTTCCTACCTAATTCGGTGTGTGTGGTCCAAAACCCAGTTACACCTGTGTCCTTGGAAACACCCCCCCCCCAGCAACACTACGCCCATTACCGGGTTAATTAGTTCCACCCCATGAGGTAATTGGATTACATGGGGCCTGAACATTGCTGCTTAACACCGGTCTGAAACCTCCACCTCAAGCGGACCAGGGTCCGGAGGATGGATGAACGGAGTAGCTCGGGGGGGCTACTCCGTTCATCCATTAGTTTCCCCCCCCAATGTAGAAACCCTGCCCACCTGCCGCTCGATGGGCGGGCTCAATCAAATGTTAAACCATGTCGAAGAGAGAGCAAATACTGTTTGACCCTAGCCTCTAAGTGACTCTATGAGATAAACTCACGGAGGACTGGAGTACATGCGTGTCACGGCCAGTGGTTTGGGCTTTGTCATGGTCCTCAACTTCCACAGATCAATGATCGCCACACGTTTCACACTGTTGCACGAGAGGACTCACCTAGCTGGAAATTGGAACTTTTCACTTTCCAGCCTCCAATGCCCAACCAGTTGGAATTGAGTTTACAGTCAACCATCCGTTTCAAAGGTCTATGACTCAAGTCAAATAATCAAAGTTATTTTCGCTTATACGCACTTTGTGGCAATCTCTGATGCAAATCAGTGTAGAAAAGTGAAATGGCATTTCTTGCCTGAACAATGACTCCTGTACCCTGCCGAAATCTTGAGTGCTGCATGAGCCACTGGCCTATGTTCAGGGTCCCTGGGCTCATTGTGTTGAGTCCCAGTGACGTTAATAACCGTAAAGGGAGGCCCAGCCTTGACTGTAGGGTCCATTGTAGTCTGGCGGCCCCGGGGAAGAGGGAGAAGACCGTGTGGTGGTCAGGACAACAGAGACAGGAAACGTTCGTCACCGACGCGGTCTTTAAGGTCAGGCTTGGTGTCCCTATGTATTTTAGATCATTTTAATGACAGGACAGTAGGAAGCAGAGGGAGGCCTGCGTGCGGTGGAGGGGACGGAGAGGAAGGGGACAGACAGTCGGCCGAGCCGGGGGGCCAAACCCCCGTCGCCAGGGGGCATGTTTGGTCTGGAGTCAGGAGCTGAGACTGCTGAAGCAGGCTCCTGCGCAGGGTTGGCGCCTCTTCCTGACCGCAGTTCCCCTGTTATGCTACAGTGTAGGGCAAGGGAAGTGAGCAGGGGACCTCCCAAACGGGCCTTTTCGGTTGTAAACTACTGTATATTTCACAAGGCAAATTGTACTGTTAAGAGTTAACAACTCTTCATTAGTTATTATTACAGAACTAAAATTTATCCATTTGTTATTACAGTGCCGTATGGCTAACCAACGCTGCAATTACCCGTAACAATTAGCCTACATTAGCACGCAACGGTATAAACTGTAAAAGTTACCGTAGCTCAGGTATCTAGTCTGACCAGAGCCATAAACCACTGTAACAGTTAGCCTAGCTTAACACACTTTTGTAACACCACACTACACGTCTCACATGCTGACTTCACAATACTTCCTCTACTACCAGTTATAAAACCAGATGCGCAGCAAGAAAGGGCAGGTTTTGATCATGGTTTCCAAGAACGGTTTTAGCCACTGAATAATGTCGGGCTAATATGAGCAATCCAGATGTACTGATGTCATCGGACAAAATGACCCATTGGCCAACGATTTCAACATCAAACAAGAGGACACGCGGAACTTGTTGCTCAATGACACCTACTATTTCATGCAGTGTAGGTGTGCGGCAATACACGAACGACACAAGACACAGTCTGCCACAGAACAGAAAACCAACGGACAGATCAGCATTGACAAGGGAGTCTTACTCAGGGAGAACCGTGCCCCACGGGCCATTACCCAGACTCCCCACTGTCTGTCGTTCCATCCAGGAGAGCCGTAAAACGCCAGCAGCCGTTTACACAGGTCGCTGGTCACTTTGCAAGTGCGTCAACGTTAATCAAAGGGGTGTTCATGATGCACCGATTAAACAGTCACTACTCACAATGAGCTTTTGTGCCGCGAGCAGGAAGTCCAGTGTTGTCGCTAGGGAGCCCAAACACATTTGCAGCCTGTGGCGAACTGACGACCGGCTTGTCCAATATCATCACGGCCGTAGAACGCACCGGATGTGGTCAGTTGCTGGTTGTTCCGTGATTTATGCCGCTCGGTCGCGTTAAGTTTGTGCTGCTGTGAGTTCGTGGTTGTGTTTGTGTTAGTCGCGGTAACGTGTGGTAATGAAAGAGTCAGCGCGCGGTGGTTTTGTGTTTGTGTGGTTTCTGTCATATGGTCGTGTTGTGCTGTGGTTGCAAAATAGGTTTTGTTTAGTTTTTCGGAGTTGGATTTGCTTTGTTGTCTGGTGGTTGTATAAAGGTTACACCGTGTTCTGCATTTGTGTTGTCGCTGCATTACGTTCATGTTGTGATTTTGTTAAGTTATTTTGTGTTGCGTTTGTGTCGCGGTCATGTTGTCTGGTGGTTGCCTCATGGTTGCATCGAGGTTGCACTGCATCAAGCTCAGTCCTACCTTGTTGGAGGCCATGTCGCTGACAGATCGGTACGTCTGGATTGTCTCCAGCTGGTCCAGACACCAGTCCAGCTCCTCCATCGTCTCCACGGCCAGCTTCTGGTATGACTCATCTGTCAACAGGCACACAGCAGAGACAAACTCAGGGCCCAGTGGCTGCATGTCAGACGCGGGGCAGGGCGGAGGTCCCAGGGCGGGGTGGGGAAGACCGGGGGCGGAGGCATGAAGGGGCGAGCAGGGGTCCTTCATCATATGTGGTGGTCCGGCAGTTAACTTAAAGGCCCTCTCAGTCAGTCAGGGAGAAGTGCTGAAAGTGGCAGTAGTGTGTTTGTCTCCTTCTTTCTCTCTCCCCCTTTCTCTCTTTCTCTCTCCCTCTCTTTCTGTGTCAGTGTGCACATAGCCTCTCTACCCCTCCCTGTCTCTATATCTCTCTCTCTTTTCCTGTCTCCCTCTCTCTCTCTCGCTCCCTAACCCTGTCGTGCGAGGCAGTTGGGTCGCTCGCCTTGTAGCGTTGATGTGTCAGCGAGGACCCCCCCCCCCTCTCCCCCGCCGACCGTGGAAGGCTGCCAGCGGACTCACTCACCCTCCTCACGCACGAGACGCTTCACCTCAGAGTGGCGGGGAGGACTAACAAAACAGCCACACTGTGGGCGGTACTGTCCTGCAGCTACACTCCTATGGCTAATGGCGGCCGGCTGGCGTTTGGTTGGACGTTCACAGAGAAGACATACATGGGAGACGGAGGGGACACGGAGGGGGAAACACAGAGAGAGACGGGGGAGAAATTGAGAGATAAAGTACAACAGAAATTAGGGAGCAAACGCAGACAAAGAGAGAGAAAGAGAAACGGATAGATACAGAGAGACACTGATGGATGGTTAAAGAAACAGTAATGGATTTTCCTTTCACGTTAATAGTTAATGCCACAGAACAGTCTCCGTTCTCCGTTTTCACCTGAGGCATACCGGTCGGCAGTTGAGCGTCTCGGAGAGTCTTCAGACTGCTTCAAGCAGCTAACACCAACGTAATAAACCAACGTAATAACTATTTCTCCTCTTATCCTCCCGAAAGAAAGAAATAAAGGGAAAGAGAGAGAGAGAAAAAAATCAAACGGCAATGATGTGTAGCCCACGCAATGCAGGAGGTGAGCCTTTACCCCCCTTAACTGGGGGAGAACAGACCCAGGGTTGGAGCCAAAGAAACCAGAGCCACCCCCTCACACCGGCCCCGACTACACACAAACCCTGGAAGGACTCCTGTGAGGAGGGATGGATGGATGGAATGGAGGGCTTTGATAGGTCGATGTGGTTCAGCATCACAGACCATACTCTGGGATGGGAATTTTACCTATGCCCTCCATAGGTAGAGTTTTTTTCCGCAGGAAAAAACTCTGAGCAAATTATGAATCAGTCAACTATATTTCTACATCACATTTCCGACAGCAATTGGAATAAAACAGTAAAAAGTGAACAAGATAAAAGCTAAATGAAGATAAAGACCTTAGAATGTCCATTAACACACAGTTGATTCATTAGGGAATAAGGGCGGTCTCTGAAGGAAACCCCGATCTCCACACTGAATGCTATACATGTGGAACGAATGGGAACCATGTGCTGCGCACAGTGAGACAAACCAAAATGTGGTTCAGGGATTTGCGTTAATAACTGTGGATAAAAGCACTTCAAAGCCCTCTGACATCAGAGTGACGGCACCATCATGTAATCGACAAACTGTTGTACTGTCAGAAAGGGCTGCCATAAAATCTGCGTTCCATCTAAATCTCTTTAGGTCAGAGAGCTAACATGCCAGAGATTAAAATCCTGATCACTCACAAACAGACGAGTTAAATATCACACAGCTTTATCAAAGGTGACGAGTCATCGTGTATAACATCTGGACCCGGCTCTTGATTTTTCATGTAAATTTGTAGAAATATTTTAGTACATCTAACAAACCATTTTCTTTAATGGACACTCATCAAATCCTGGATGTGTCTTACCTCGCAGAGAACGACCCTAAAGTTATATTCTACCCCCCTGAACCAGCACTAGATGCCTGACACAGATCCATGACAACGGTAGTTAGCTAGTGAAAACCCAGCATGCATCACAAAGCAGTTGTCCGGCTCGAGCCTGTGCCATGCCAAGACAGTGGAACCACATCCTGCCCTCAACCCTCCATTCAGGATATAGAGTAAAGGTCTTTCCCTCCACTCAGGAAGTAGTTTAAAAGCCTTTTCCCTTTCAAAGCCACTGGCCAAATCATCAGAACAGCTTGTTATGAGATTCTTGAAAGGATAAATTACATTTGGTTGGCTCAAATTAGGGCTGCACGGTTGATCGATTTATAATCGAAACGGCAATATTGACATGTGCAATATCCAAATCGCCTACTTCTGTGAATTTCGGCTCCATAAAGAAGATGAAAGATGGACCATAATAGTTTTTCTTGGGGGGCTGCAAGTACTTCTGAAGATTAATACCTGAACTAATTTTGTTCAAACACTTGATGGTTTTCCAGTGTTAGTTTACACTGCATCTCCTAGCGAAGACGGCTGCTTTATGCGTGGGTCTCCACCCCCATAACCACGCCTCTATCCACCCAACAACCAGGGCAGGCTTGAGTCGCCGCCCCTCATAACCACTCCTCTATCCACATAACATCCAGAGCAGGCCTGGGACTCCGCCCCCCCATAACCACGCCTCTATCCACTCAACAACCAGGGCAGGCCTGGGTCTCCGCCCCCCATAACCACGCCTCTATCCACTCAACAACCAGGGCAGGCCTGTATCTCTGACCCCATAACCTGCCTCTATCCAGTCAACATCCAGAGCAGGCCTGGGACTCCGCCCCCCCATAACCACGCCTCTATCCAGTCAACATCCAGAGCAGGCCTGGGACTCCGCCCACCCCATAACCACGCCTCTATCCACTCAACAACCTCATAATGCCCCTTTCTCTCTACTCAGCCCCCCCCCCCACACACACACAAACACCCACTTTCAGGCCTCCATAAATCCCAGAACCAACGTTCCATAACTGGTGGTCAGCTCTGAGACCACACTGAGGAGACTGACAGGAAGGCCATTTAGCAGTGATCCACTGGAACAGTCTGCCGGAGACTCTGAGTGCCTCAGAAACTGTAGGGCTTTAGGCATTTTGTTCCCCTAGGCATTTAGTCATATTGTATTTAATACATCTTATTTATGCTAGGTCCACTGTTTTATCATTACTGTTTTGCTAAATTAATTTGCCCAGTTCTTAATGTTTAATTTTTTATTACCTTTTTTAATTCATATTAGCAAGTGCAACCCATTATCAAGATAGTATAAATTTAAACGTCAGTAATAAATATCACGATGTAATAGTAATAAATATCAACATTTTCAAGTTGTTATCGAGTTATTATCAAGTATACATTTATTGTGTCTAACCAATGATTACTTCCCCCTTTACATTTTTTTTTTCACATTAACCAGGAAACTTTTGAGGAATCCATGTTCCCTATTCCTCAGCCTGCAAACATAAGACAGGTTTTGAACCGGTGGTGACTGGATCTGTGGAGCTAATTTGGCAGAGCGTGGCACCTCCAAGGGCAGTGCATTCCATGGCTGGCCATTACGACGAGTTAAAGAAATGATGCAGGGTGCTTTCTGATAATGAAAGCCAGCTAAATGACTCCAGGCATGTGCTGATCACCAACACCACATGGAAAGTGTGGACAAATAGAGAAGCAAATTCATTGAGCTTCCTGATGACTCATTTTTCGAAACATCCTCATGATCCACGTCAAGATGTGGTTGATGTCTCAATATGCTAGGCTGATGAGTAGTTTTCCAGAAATCCATGCCACTTTATCTTGTTCACCATCACTTTCTAAATTAATATATTTGTCTGCATCCACGGCACCAGTCAAAAGTCTGGACGCAGCTACTCATTCTCGGGTATTTCTTTATGTTTACTATTTTCCACTTTGTACAGTAAAAATGAAGGATTCGACATTTTTAAATTACACATGTAATCATGTAGCAACCAAGAAAGTGTTAAACAAATCAAAATACATGAATATTTTAGATTCTTCAAAGTAACCACCCTTTGTCTCAACCTTTTCTGAAACAGCTTGATGGGGTAGTCACCTGGAATGCTTTTCAATTAACAGGTGTGACTTGTTAAAAGTTATTTTGGGGGATTTCTTTCCTTAATGCATTAGGGTGGGTATACAGAAGACCATCATTACGTCTGTACTGTAGTGGACCATATTCTGGCAAGAACAGCTGAAATATGCAGAGATACAACAGTCAATCATTCCTTTAAGACACGAAGATCAGTCAGTCTGGAAAATCCTAAGAACTTTTAAAGTTTCTTCAAGTGCAGTCACAAAAACCATCAAGCACTACGGTGAAACAGGTACTAATGAGGACCGCAATATGGAAAGAAGACCCAGAGTTACTGCTGTATATACACCCCATATACATACATACATATATTTTGGGGTTTTGTTATTTTATTGACAGGAAGGAGTGACTAGGCTAAGAGATATGTAGATGGAGACAGAGAGGTGGGGCCAACAGTTGGCCTAGTCGGTTCTACAGGCCCTTTATTCTCCACACTGATCTTTGTCTGATCTGTCCAGAAAATCATTTCCCAAAACTCTGCTGCAGGCTCCTTTAGGTACATTTTTGCAAACTGGAACCTGGCCATCCTGTTTTAGGGCCTAGTGGTTTGCAGCTTGCAGTGTAGCCTCTGTAGTCATCTGAGGATGGTAGTGGCTTATGGTGAGCATTCTTCAATCATCTACTGTAGACGTCTTCCTTGTCCAACCAGGCTTTTGTAATTGCTGAGCTCACCAATGCTTTCCCTATTTTTAATGTTTCAAACATTTGTTTTTGGTAAGTCAAAGGTTTTGGCCATGTTTCTGACTAATTCTTTCCAGATTTTGCAGACACAATGGCTTACTTGACTTTCAATGACACCTTTTATGTTCCTAATATTAGCAGACACCAATTACAGACTCCAAAGGCAAATGCAAAGCCTAGAATCAAGACTGACAGCTCTCTTGGGCCTGCACAAACGATGTGATGGACAAGCTGATCAACGGGAAGAAAATAGCTGACCCTCTGTCAAGCAAATTGTCCCAACATTTAAGAAAGTTTTGTTGTTTTTAAATGTTGAATGCAATATACATAAAAGTACCCTAAAAAAAGTGGTTCTCAAAAAAGTTCTCAAAGCCCCTGGTGGTACGACATTAGACAGGATCAGGACTTTGGCTGGCACTGGAATGGTTTGGTTGGATCAGAGCTGGCAGTTGGTCTGAAACATTTGGACCCTGATCTAAAATAAGAGTGGAGGGTGTACCTGTCAACTCGGCAGTAATCGGTTGATCTCGAAACTTTCGAATTATATGGCCACTTGAAGAAAAACATGCCAACTATCCACGGTACAGAGTTAGAATGTTGCGTTGCAGTTCAGGGATACAGAAGTATCTTGAGAACCAGTAGGGTGAACAGACTTTCTGGTCCACCCAGAAACCACATTATGTCTTTG